>JAHZMT010005383.1:0-11960 GCA_027743785.1 Sinhomidia bicolor
AAATAATCATAAAAATACAATGTTAACCATATATCGACAGAATTGCATTATTGCATACTACATGCCGAAGACATCAGCTAACAGTGAAGATGCATATTACATGTAAAGTTTCAAGAAGGGCAATAGCAGATGTCATTTGCCAGATGTCCGTTGAGTCATATACGGACAGAATGCATTTTTCATTATAAAGTCGATTATAGGCAGCACTTTCCTGATATAATACTTTGATGTCAACAAGATATGACAGTCCCCCGGCCCAGAAAATGATTCCAATTACCAATTGAAGTACTGCAAATGTACTGAACGTTTCACCATTAATGCCCTGAAAAGTGACAAAGGATATAAATAAATACACGTACAATTATCAATTAAAAACTTGACAATTATAAATTTTGATCATTCGCACCTTCATAATAAAATAATACAAGAAGAATAACATTGTGTTAGCAGTTAGTATTATCAGCAAATGATTTCTAAAGAAAAAACATTGCCAAACTCCAATTCCAGCAATGATACTGTTGACGATAAAACAAACGAGGGTGAAGTTATATGCATGGACACTTGCATATATTTCTCTAGTTAGATCATTCCATAGTAAAGTATCCTCTGCAATATTTCTATTATCGCCATTGACAGGGTATCCCGCTTGCTGTCTTACATTTTTATAACTTACACATGCGTTATATAGCTGGGTAAAAGTTTTACGTGAAATAATGGACACGGGATTCTTGTGAAGAAATTTGTTGGCGCAAAGTAGAACAACCAGCAAGTGGAGAAATGAAAGAAAAATGTAAAAGATTCTTTTTGGCATCCATTCTGCAAATACATCCAATTTCAGTAAAAGTCCTATAATCGTCATGTACTGTGCGGCATTCGTAAACATATTTGGGCGCCGTATTTTATACAGTTGGATACCAAACAGGGTTATCATAATAACGACAAAGACAATCGAATGCTGAAAGCTAGACTTGCTAGGACAGGACTGATGGGCCCAGTTAATTACCCCTTGAGCGCACATACACAATCCTATGCTAAGTGAAAAGTCAAAAATGGGGCAAACCCCATCAGTTTTAGTAATGTGCTTTTTACACGAATGCCGTATGTAGACAACCTGCGCGATGCATACGAGTCCAAGCACTATAATGCCTATATTTGAATATGCACTAAAGAAATCTGGCCATTGTTGGTATGGGAAGGCACATTCAAAGTTGACGAGACAAATGTCATGATCACGTTTTGTTTGAAAATTTTCTACGTTAGAGTACGCCTTAAATAGCTCTGTTGGAAGATATAATACAATTGCATTTTTAGAAATGGTCCACAGGTACTGAATTGAAAAGTTTTTAGATAAATTGTTCGTATCTCTGCAGATCTCAACAGCGCGAGCAGTCAGTATTTTCCGAATGTGTAAATATTTTGGAATTGTGGAAATAATACCCCATATCATAAATAGAACAGGAGTCACTATTACAACCCAATGAAATTCACTGTCAGTTATTGCTTCTTCCAAAGTAGTGCTCATGTATTTTACGCTGGATATGTTCAAACCGTCACTTTTCCTTGGGTATAGATACTTTTCTGTGCAGGCAAAGTCATTGTGATGAAGACTCACAATCAAATAGAACCCGGCGGAGTGCTTGTCCTTTTGAATTGAAATAGTATCTTTTTGCGTACTCGTATGCCAGTATCCCCCAAAAACTATTATCTCCTCTTCAAAATCCCGAATTGGGCACTATGAAATTTAAATTTTAAAAATTAATAGAAATTGAACATATAGTATTTATATATTGTGTGATGTCTCGAGAAAAAGGTACCGTAAGATCCTGAATTGAAACTGTGACACATCTTGTGTCATTGGAGACTAATGATATTTTTAAAACGTTGGACCTTATATTTTGTTCCGGGGAAAATTTAAAGTACGCTACATATGGAGATGTGACTGTTACCGCAATATGGTTGGTTTGATTTACAATTAACAAGTTATGATTGCTTCTGACAAAGAGAGTAAAGTTGACAGGAAGTTGAGTAAACGTAGTTACTATAATGGTAACGACATTATTGGCTATGCTATTATTTTGATTATTTTCAGTTGCTTGCGTTTTAGGTAAATATTGTAGTGAGCTTTGCTCTAAGCACATTGTTCGGCTGGCAGTGTATTCTAGACCATTTGCAGATATGTTTTCTGGAAGAATCCAGGTTTTTTTCACAGACGATTGTTGGTAAACTGCGAATGTGACAATGGAATTCAAGGGTGCATCTGAGGCTATTTGAGTCTGTACAAAGATGTTGTTTGAATCCTGAATAAAATAATAGGTAAGGTTAATTTTATTAGATTATTTTATAACATTTTACTATGGAATTCAAAGGAAACAACCAGAAAAAATAAAATATTACCAATGGAACAAGAAAGCGAAAGTACATTCCTTTTTCCTGATCTACCTGTCCATTAATGACTTCACCGAGCTGATCGAATTTTTTTTAAACATTTTCTAAAACAGGAAATGTGTATGAAGCCGTTATCTCCCCTGCAACACTCAAGGCACCCAGGATCAAGGTAAGAATGCGATAGTATGTCATTTTCGGTTTTTTAATTGATGGGCTTTTAGTATATTAGAAGTTTACAAATCATAATGTAATAAAATCCCGTAAAATAAACTGTGTAAACGAAATTAGCTTATGCTGTTTTCAAGGTCAAATCTTATTTCAGCGAACTGAAATTTTATATCAAATGTTCATTGTTCATTTTGTCCTAGTAAAGCAAATGGAAACATACAATGGTTATACACATAAACTTAATTTAAATGACAATGGGTGCCATAATTACAGTGAATAAGTTAATGAGTTTATCAAATATGAAACTGGCACTACAGTCAGATTTATTATGTAGTAGTTGTCTACATTGGTAATTAATAGACATCAGGGTTCCACATAATATATAAAAATATTTCGCTAACAACAACAACTCCACAAATGTGGTTCGTTGTCTTTTGTATACAGAAAACTGTATTCACTTAATATCCAGTTTTTCACCTAATCCATTTCAAATTACAAATTCCGCGAAAAAGCTGAAATTTATCCAGTATATGTAATTTAGCACTAACATTTATTCCTACAAATTACACATTAAATGAAAGATGTGCTGATGTTGATTGTTCTTAAATTTACCTATTAAGACTGAAAACAAATAATAAAAAAGGGTGGTATAATTTATTTAGAAGATAGATTACAATGTATGCGAAGCAGTATATGCGACACCGACACCGACACAATCTTGTGACGGTGACTCATTTTTTCAAGTATGTACATATTCAAACTGAATTCGTTAACTTTACTAATTACAACACCAAACTGCTCCGAGCTGAAAATGTGTATTGTATAGGTAGATATGCCAGTTCATTTTTTTAACTCCACCACAGTTGAGTTTAAAATGGAAAGTGTTAAGATAAGGATATGTTAAAATATTTATTTAAGTATCTAAAAAGTAGTAAAAAGTAGTGGTATCTGTCCCACAGTTCCAGTTCCACTACGCCTATAAAGCGAATCGATACAATGAAATAAAAGCGGCAAAGATATGCATTCTGAATAAAGTCTTCCAGGAAGTATGACATAATGCAAGCGTAATAAACAACAAGCAGACAGTTTTGCTTAAATTTCATCGGTAATCAATATCACATCAATCTGTGACAAATATTTACTGCGTGCCACTGATTACAACACAAGTGGCTAATTTTGATCATGTGAATTTTGCTTGAATTAAGGTGACTGAATGTCAATTGAAGAGAACATCGTTCAGCTTAATTTGTATTATAGTACAAATGTATTGTTTTAGTTTTACAAAATAATCTGGTACGTTATGCTATGATATATAACGAAACTATGTTAATTAAGTATCCACAACAGGAAATCATGCTCATAAAGATATTTAACTTCAATTAATAAGCAGAACGTCAACCTAATGTGGGGACATCAGTTAACTTGACTCTGAACTATATAGACATTAATTAATATTTACTAATTAGATTATATAACATAACAACATAACTTAACAAATGCTTAAGCAACTATCTCACTGCTCCCCTCAACAGAAACATTATCTTGTATATCTTCACTGTTGTCCTCAATTGCCATAATCTTTGGAAGATTTTCCTCATTCTTGGGCTTTTTCGGACAAGATTTCACATGAGCATACAAATACACCCGATTAGAAACTCTTTTTAAACACCAGGCACATTTAACTGATTTTCCCTTCTCATGATGATTAATTTTTTTGTGAAGTTGAAGGCTAGCACTGCTCAAATACACTTTACCACATAAATTACATGTATATTTATATTTATCTTTATGAGATTCTTTTAAATGGAGATTAAACGCCATTTTGTGGGGCAACACAGCTTCGCAATATTTACAAAGAATTGGTTGCTGTTTTTTTTGTTTTTGTCGCAAAACAAAATTCCATGAGGGTTCATCCCCCTCTGTACTTAATTTTTCAACAGCGACCCCAACAAAAAGCTTCCTCTTTGCTGGAACAAATTTGTCGGGATGATACCGCTGAATGTGCTTACGCAAGGCGACTTCTGAATAATATGTTGCGGAACAAAATTCACAAATTGCTGTTGTTTTTGAGTGTTTGGCCTTGTGTACTTTCAAAAATGATTTACTCATTGCTTCTGTAACAAACAACAATCCAGTGCTTATTGAATAAAATATATTATTAACATATTTAATAATTTAATATTTTTTTGTTTCTAACCGTAATCACATTTATCGCACGGATATATTCCACTCTTTTGATGAATTCTCATTTCGTGGTACGTACAAGAATCTTTCTTGGCAAAATTTCGTGAACAGTAAGAACATTTGTACACTTCTAATTTCAGCTCCTCTGAGTGAGTATTAACCTTGTGAAAAGTAAGCTGTCTCCGTGTTGTGAAAAGCTGCTTGCAAATATTACAAATGAATTCCGTTGTAGAAACTGAAGGGTCAATGGAGTTGTCAAATATTTTGTGCTGCAATCAACAATACAAAAGTATTATAAAAATAAGAAAATATTATTAAAATACAAGCATATACGAAAGTGTTATTTAGTAGGTATTATACATTTGTCTATGCAATTCAGCATTCTCCCTCCATCCAACATAATTGACTTACACTTACATGAAAAATATGTTGCTTCATAGTAAGAGACTTTGCTTCTTTAAAACCACATATTTCACAAATTTCCCGATTATTGTTTTCATTTCCCGTGTGCTTTCTGCGTATATGAGCGTTCAGTCCATTCTCACTGTTGAACGACATTTTACATTCCAATTCCGAGCACGGAAAACTCTTTTGGCTATATTTCTTGTTCAGACGTAGTTTTTTCTTTTTACTCTGTGGTTTTAATTGTTTTTTAGAAACTAATTTGTGAGTTTGTTTTTTTCTTTTATTTGTACTTTTAGTTGGAAGATCCGAAAGAAAATCCACTTGTGATGATGACGCCTTGGCATCTTTCCATCTTTTGTTCAGTTTCATCCTATGTTCTACACGGTAGTGTTTACTAAGCGCACCGAAAGTCAGTAGTGGAAGACCACAACGGGAACAGTCATAATGTTTTGTTGCATTTGCTTTAATGCTAGCTTGTGCTTTCTTAACCTTGGCGAGTATGTCTTTTCGTACACAAGGGTTAGGCTTGGAGCATTGAAGTGTCGTTCTAAAAACAAAAAAAAAAATATAAATGACATTATAATATGCAGTAATAAATATGCCTACAGTTAAGAAAATAAAAAATAAAATGTTCTACTGACTGTGGCTGCCATGTGGGATGGAATGATAATGCAATATTATTAAACGTTTCTGTTGCCGATATAATGCTTGTTGAATCCTTTTCATCAATCTGCTCAGGGGATTTTGCTACCTCCAGGAGGGATAGGGTGTCAGCTTCAACGTCAGATGTTTCTTCGTTTTTATTCTCTTGGCTTACAACTCCGCAATGGTGACTTGGTGATGTTGACAAATCGCCGACGTCTGAGATTTGATCTGACGGAAAATCGTTGTTATCTTCGTCATAATATTCATATTCAGATTCTTCTTTAACTTCCGTATTTGGTACTAAGCTTGCGCTTGTGAAGAAATTTCTTATCGTTTCCCTAACGTCAAGGTTATTCCTTTGTGCTAGAACTCTCTTCTCAGTTTCCAAACTCCTCCTGAACTCTTCTTGAAGTTTGCTCCTCAGCTTTTTTATTTGTATTTGAAGAGTTCTAACCTTTTCCTCCATCTCAACACATTGAACCAGTGATCTTGAGCACAAGTCACACACAAGAAACCATTCACTCGGTTGATTATTTTCTCCTACAATTTTCAAAATGTCTTCAAACTTCCATTTTGGTAGGCCCAGGATGCTTCGAAGAATAAAAGTTGACCAAAGTTGTTCATTCAACAGATGCAAGTCAGATGAACCATTAAATTTGCATCGGATACCAGGTGATGAGGATGAAGCATCAACACACGTTGTTTCCGAGCAGATAAGACAATTCCCTATTCTCGCGGTCTGTAAACTCAAATTTTTCTCTTGAGATTGTGGTGATGGCGACAAAGGCGATGGAATTTCATTCAAACTATCTTTAAAGTTACTGGACTCTGTGATTAAAGATGTTGGATCCGATACCACCACCTTTCTTCTCTTTCTCTTCCACGTTATCTCCCCGTCTTTTGATTGCGATGGTAAGAACACTGAAGGAACCGCATCACGTCGTAATCTCTTTTTATACTCCCTTCCTGGCACATTAGGTTCAAAGTCAGACTCCTGGAAATGATCAGAGCAGACACGGCGACCACTGTAACACGTATTTTTTATTATAAAATCTGACCTTCCAATCGCCACTGCCCATTGATTTTTCCTATCCTTTGGAAAACTAAAAAGAATTACACCCCGATGATTAATGTCCTTTTCCTTAAAATATTTAAAATTGTCACAATTCGGCACAGAACAACGTATTAAACGGTTCATCGTTATATTTGCCCATTTATATACAAAATGTTAAATCAGATTAATTGCTTTCAAAAATTCTTTAAGCTACTTAAAAATTGGTTTTGTTACTGTCACAAACTAAATGATTTCAACGCAGTCACTTTTTTCAACTTTTTTCCCCAAAACATGGTCTGCTCAGCTGTCCCATTTCCCATTTCAGCTTTCCTGTGTAAATTCTGTTCTATAAATCTGATACAAACTTACTCTGCCGCGCTGCGTTTTTTGTAAAATCTTTGTTTCTTTGTAAATTGTTTATTTATATGCTTGTTGCTAGCTTGCTTTGTAATTGCTTATCTTGTTATGCTTGCTTGAGGATAAGAAATAAGCAAAAGAAATATGCATTGAATTGAAAAGTGAATTGACATCGACAATCAACCAAATCAATTGAAATCAACATTCTTCAGAATCATCTGACGAATTCATTGAATCATTAAATGTATCACTAGTAATGTAATGTGTCATTTTCTTTTATCTTTATATATTTTCGTCTGATTTGACTGCTAAAAAATCCGTCAGAGCATTTTTTTTTCATTTAAAATACAATTTTAGTGCTGTAAATTTTTTTGTTAATCAACACTACTATGGCACTATCTAGAGAATAAATAGGAAAGACCTATAAGCAGAGTGTCTTTTGACGAAACTCTATAGTTACATAATAATAATAATAAATATACTTCTGTGCGTGCAATGCAAAGCAAAGTACACAGAAAAAAAATAAAAGCTCTACGCTTTTCCGTACAAAATCAAAATAAATAATTTACTCTCGACAGTAAGTCATCACCTGGCTTGACATTTAAAAAAATTTTAACAACATTCATTTGAAATTTGGGAAAGGTGCTTCGTTGCAGTTCAGAAACAAAACAGTATCACTATTTTTACAAATCCAGTTGAAAAGATTTTTGAACTCAAAAATGATTGCGGTAGATCACTTCCAGATCGTACTACTTGTGGCTCTAATATGTATCTCAGGAATCGGACCAGCTCAAGGCTGTAAGTAGTTTGTATATATATATATAGGTAGTAAGTATTAATAAATACTTATGTAAGTGTAAATATACAGCAGAAAAATTACTTTTACGGGTAATGTTTGAGTGAAAACATTAAATGTAAATTAAAATAAAAGGTACGATAAATAAGGTTGTCTGTGTACTTAGTGCATTGCGTAACGAACGGCGGGACTGATAGTAACGGTGGTTTAGAATGTTCACCAGAAGAAGTATGCGCAATCGGACAAAAGGACTTGAAGTTACTTGGATGTTCTGCAGGTAACACGTGCAGTACCATCGGTGAAAATTTGGTCTGCGATCCAGACGGACCTTATTGCTGCTGTTCGGGTACAGATTGTTTAACTTCCGTTAAAGACGCATGTACAGTTGCCGCACTTAAGGACACTCCACAATGTGCACCTTACCAACCTACAGAAGCACCAGTAAAAGTAGAAGGGTCAACACCTAGAAGTACTTTAGAAAGAAAAAAATAATAAAGCCCAAAGAATGTGTACTCATTATATCTAAAGTTGCTATTTGTCGTTGTCTTTAGGCCAAGCTGAGGTTGCTGAAACAAGTGGAGCATTCTCTACATTCCCTCCATCCACTGAAATGATGTTTATGGTGATGTCTGCCGTAGTAATCTCCCTGCGCCGTGATGCCGCTTGTTCGTAATGGAAATAATGGAATATGATTCCCTTCTTTCTGCTTTGGCTATGTACTACAGAACAAATTGAGATATATGCAAAAGTATAGAATGTGAGGAAAAGAAAACAATAAATTGTCTAACTTTCTGTTTGTATTTTTAAACGATGAATAATTATTTTTCATGTAGCATTCACAAGGAAGATGAATTCAATAAAATTAAAATTGTACAGTACTTCGAGTGAACAAGTAGAATTTATTTAACCAAATCGAAAGTTTCGAGATAATAGTTGTTGTATAATAATTTTGTTGGTGGTACTTGAAAATCTAAATTCAAAATCATCAGCTCTTTCTTTTCATTTTAATATTTCGTTCATGAGTCAGGAATCATGAAATGTCGATATCAAAATATTCAAGATAACTCATCTTTAACCTCTAGTCATAATAAGCACAATAACTTTTATGGAAAAAAATAATTAATTTAATTGTATAATATTACTATAATTAGGTACGTACCTCATTAATAATTAAAAGCCATTTATGTATGTATGTACATATGATCAAATTGGATAGAGAACTCCAAACTGTTTACCAAACTTATATTCTGCAGAGCCCATTTTCGCGCAGCGCAGGGATCCTATCTATGGTGCATGCAATCGCTCTAATCACCTAGCTTAAAACACACCTACTTGGACATGTTCATCCACAGCACTTTTGTATTGAAGCTAATTTATTATTATCAATGAAGTCTACGACTTTCTCCTTTTTTAAACCACCAGCGAGCTGGAACATATTTAATTTTGCTAATTTTACTACCAAATATTGGCAGCCGAGTTCTAATATATGATAGTTACTCCTTTTGAATTAAAAAGGTCTGCTCTGTCTACTCTTAACCTTCAACGTTTTTTAATGTAGGTAAATAGTAAATGATGCGTGAACTAAATATCAGAGCGAACTCTAGTGATTACTAAACCTAAACTTAACGCTCAATGCGAAAAAGCAGGTTTACATAAACTGTGATAAAAATTGGCTGCATTTTTTTAAATGTCAGAACGGAAAAATTTTGAAATTTTTCTACTCTTTATTATTATGCAACGATTGTAGTTTTGAAACAAAATATGGTAGAAATTTACATAAATTAGAGGGATTTTGAAAAAATTGTAACGGTCAACGGTCTTGCTCAGAACATAGCTGTTCAGCTAGACGAGAACACAAATGGAGTTGTGAGTGTGAGCGTGGAACAGAATATGAAAGTTATGAATATGATTGTAATAATAATTGTCATTAAAACTAATTCAAAAACTTATCTCAAGTAAGTCAAAATAAAAGACGATATTTCGTGATCAGTTGAAACTGATTACATAATTGGAAAGGTGTCAATACGAATCGACATAATTTTAGTGCTGGCCATCAGTTCAATTTTCAAGGAAAAGTTGACAACGTATTAATTAATTTTGTCTGTATTTTATTTCATATTTTATTCAGAAGAAGCCATAATTTCTTCGTCACACACAGTGCTTGTACACGTTTTTATGTTTAGCATGTACAATTTGATTTAACTTTAATATTTAACTAAATACTCACAATCAGTCAGTTTAAATACAATAACTTTTCAGTTGATCGGCTTGTGTGTGTTTAAAAGTATGAGATGGGAATATCCAAAAAACTTAGTTACTCGTCTTCAACAAGTTAGCTTCCTATGTAATAAAAACTCAAATTATTGTCACTATGTTTAAAAACAAACGCTATAAATTTAGACTTATGTACATACATTTTAATAAAAGTTTGAGATTGGGATCTCCGTAATATGACGTTCTTCCATAGCTCAATAAGATTATCTCTAACCCTCCTACACGTTCAACTCCAAACTTTTTCTAACCAGATTGGTATTATTTTTGGAAACATTCTTTTTAACTTTCACATCGTCTGCCGAGTGACTTTTGGTAGTCTTCATATAAATTTTCGCAATGAAGCTTCGTCTCTCAAGAATGTGATGCTTATCGACTCCAAGATACTTCTTCGAGTCCATGTAATGGTTGTCCAGGGAGGGTACCACAACAAAAACCGACGGACTGTCAGCAGAAGAGTGTCGAGTTGTTGCACCCGTGTTGCCACTGCGTTTTTCAAAGTTACTGTTACTATTTTTATTGAGGTTGGCTGCATAAAAAATTCTTGCAGCTTTCTCTTTTTCGGTACTCTTCTTTGCTTTCCAAGCAACATAAAGGAGAATGCCAATTACAACAATCACCAAAACTCCACAGACGCCCCATGCCGCGATGGCTACTGGCTTTGTGAATATATCAGAAAGCATCGTATCGGTGGAAAACTGATTTTTGATACAATTGAAAATCTTAAATCACTGTATACTTTGTGATAATAATCAACTTTGCGCACACAAATCCTTTAGATTAAAATCACTTTCCTCTCTCTATCTCTCTCGAATGTATGGGTGGCCAAGCTTACATGAAATCTGTGTAGTAGTAAAAATACTGCTACTACACCTTATCAAAAATACTACAGCTTAGCTTAAATGCTGTCTACGTGCAATGTGTAGTAAACTCATCACGATCGTATTAACCTTACTCATCTATGTAGCTGTCCTTCTGGAATTAGAAAGCATATCATGATTTATTACCGACAACGCATAGGAAATGAGACGATTTGTAATCATACGCTGAAAATGTACCGAGTACTGTAGGAGTGAGAACAGGGATTATTACAAATCTCACTATGCATTGATTTTTTCTGATTGTTCATTATAAAAAACATTGATAACGGTTAAATATTGCGTAAATTATTACATTTTTATAAAAATCACATATTTTAAAAAATAAATCATTGCTGTTTCTTAAAACTTTACATATTATCACATGCTGTCTTTTCTTCTATGCTACAAAATCTACAGTCTTATTCCGACTGTTTTACTGGCGTCTTTGTTATTAATTGGGGTCGGATAGTTCCTGCTAAAATCGTTGCTAAAACTCACCAAAATCGCTTATCTTTGCATTTTACCAAAATGTGACTTGACTTTTTTCCATTATTCTACGTTATTTGGCGTTGTCTTCAATGCCTTCATTTATCTCTCTTCGTCCACACTTGCGCCATAAGTCACACTTCTGTGTGACATGACTGCGTAAGATACAAATAAACTCAATCTGAATAAATAAATAAAAAAGTAAACTTTTAAAAAGATGTGACAGAGTCAATTATTCACGATTTTAAAGCTATTTGAGTCAATTAGGAAAGATTTTAAAGTTATTTGGGACAATTAGGCAAGATTTTAAAGTTATTTGAGTCAATTTGGCAAGATTTTAAAGTTATAT
>JAHZMT010005384.1:0-15827 GCA_027743785.1 Sinhomidia bicolor
TTGTTTTAGTACTGACGACACACTGCAGTGAAGCAGTACAAAAATTACAATTTTTTTGTAATTAATATATTATAGCATAGCTATGTTTTATTCACCATCGATGATGATGTTTTAGTTTTTAGTATACTGTCTCATTTCATCTGTATGCTAAGTAAAAAAAATATCAGGTTGATTAAACGGATTACTTATGTTATTGTGGAGAAGAAGTGAAATCGAGAAAATAAACGGTGCTATAAACCATGTTGCAGAGAAAGGCGAAAAATCGTGAAACAATAATATCTTTTTTTTATTTTATTGTCGATCGCATACTAAGGAAACATGTTGGTTGGTAGACGTTTCAATGTGCATATAAGCTGCATAACCTTACTATTGTATATTGCTACGCTGCTTGGTGCTACGCATGGTAAGGGAAAGTATGACGTGATGTGAGTTCCAACATAGCTCTCGTTGTATTGACTAAACTTTCACCACTTTTCATGAAGAAAAGTATGAAAAATTTCTTTAAAATAACAATAATTGAATAGAAAACATTTCAGTGAAATATAGAAAGTGAATAACAGATTTATTGACGACATTTTCACTTTAGCATTTTGTGTACAAAGAAATGGCTGAAAATAAGGAAGAACAACGTTGTAAGTATTTGCATAAAAATGAACTTATTTTGCATCTTATGATGTGCTGTTGACTTTAATAATACCTAAACTGAAAATCCTATTCCTATTACAATTTTGAAGATGATGCTGAACAACCAGGGACTCAACAGGAAAACGGTGCGGTTGAAGGAGCAGCGCCACCTCAATTGGTGCCTGCCGCTGCAGAGGAAGAGGCCTTTACAGATGATGAAGCTGGAATCATCGAAGAAATGTTTCCCGAAGGAATTGGTGATTTTGAAGAGGGTGATGAAGTAGATTTTCAAAACAAATATGGTGTGGACGACATTTTGGGGGAAATTGAGAATGAAGAGCTGGAAACTCAAGGGAAGGTTGGGATGAAGGAAAGTGACGATGATTACTTGGACAATTATGATGAGTTTCTTGATGAGGATGGAACCGAAGGACCAACAGTGGAACAACTTGAAGCAATGATAAAATATTTGGATGATCAAAAAAAGACAGCAGTACCGAATGCACAAGACGGGGAAGCGGAGGAGGCGCAAGAAGACGAAGAATATGGTGAAGGACGAGCAGAATTTGCTGCATCCACAGATTCTGGAGAAAAGCAAAAAATGCTCGTTGTGTTAGGTCCTGATCATCCCAAAATGAAGCGCTTTCAACGTGCCTTGAAGGAACATCTTCAAAGGCAAATATATCTTGTTGAAACGGAAACTAGAGATTTGGAGCAGGAACTGAGGGAAAAGCGGCGTGAAAGAACTGACATGGGCACAGCCATGTTTAATCTTCAAAATGAAATGCTCCGCCAAACAGAATTAATGGAGAAATGTGAAAAGGATCTTACCAAGGTGTCCGATAAGCGAACCAAAATTGAAAACGCCACTGCTTCGCTGAAGGAAACTGTAAAGTGCATGAAAGGAGATCTGGAATGTGAGGAGGACCGAGAGCGCGAACTAGTGCAGTCCATGAAGACTTTGGATTACTCGGAGTACGTTGTTCGTCAAGCCGCAGAAAAGTATGATGGTGAACTGAAAATTAGGCAATTGATTGATGAAAAAATTGAAAAGATGAGAGAGCAGTCGGAGAAACAGAAGAGAGACACGGATTACTATATAGACAAAGTAATGACCCAAATACAACAAATGGAAGTAATTAATGAGGGAATTCAACGGCAGATTAACGCTCACTTGGAAGAACAAAAGCAGATGACAACTTACATCAATGAGGCGATTACAGAAATAGAAGCGCTGCAAATTGAAAAGATTCATTTGCAGCGAGCATGGAATGAAACGATATCTGTAGTGAGAACTCGCGACGATGCACTTGTCGCAGCAAGAAGAGCCGTGGCTGCAATGGAAGAAGACTTGCGAATTAAAGAGTCAGAACTAAAGTCCCTAGTCCGGCTTATAACAAAAGAGCAAGAGGTCCACGAGCACTCTTTGGTTCTCTTGAGAAGACGACGCGTAGAAGAAAAGATTTTGAAACGACAAGTAGAAAAGTTTCAACAGAAAAATGAACAGCTCCAGGTGAAAATTGCAGAGTTACATAAAGTCAAGGTGCAAATGGAAACGGAAGTGCTGCGGTTAAATGCAATGTGCGCGAAGCGTAGCAAGGACGTAAATGGCCCTCGACAAGTAATTGAAAAATTAGCTTTGGAAAAGATCCGTCTGGAGGATCAAATTCTGCTTGCGATTCAAGAACGAACCGCTATGGATAAAGCAGCGGAGCATATTCTGGGAAAGATTAAAAATGCAAGGAACCGCAGTCGTCACTTGGATTCGGAAGTGGCGAAGGTGGAAAACGAAATGTCTCAGTTAACAATCGAGGTGGAGCGTTTGAGAGGGGGACTTTTAAAGAAACAAAGTTATGTAGATGAGCTGGAAAAGAAACTGGGTAAACAAGAAAAGGTACTGCATGAGCAACTGAGAGATATCAAACAAAGCGAAAGGGTCATTCAGCAGAAAACGAGAGAAATCGAGAGTCTCAATAAGAAAGTTCAAAAGCTTGTGAAAACCGAAAACGGGGTTGAGGTGGGACCTCTGGAACTGGAAATGCTAGAATTGAAGAAACACATTGCTTTTGAGAAAGCAACTGTGGTTCAGTTGCAGGAAGACTGGCTAAAAAGGCAGGACTCGTTGGTTCTGTTAACCAGTCACAGAGATAAAATAATTCAGGAAAATGAGCTGTTGCGAAAAGAAGTGTTCATTATGGAACGGAAAAAACAGAGATTGGAGAACGAGCTTGACAAGAAACGCGGGGAAGTGAAGAAGCTGACAAAGCAAACTGAAGCATTGAGAAAGGAAATTCGTTCCGTCAATCACAAACTGCACAAAGATCAGTTTGACCAAGAGCAAATGGACAGAGATAACATTCTCATTCAGAATGAGTTGGCAGGTTTGCTCCGGGAGTCTGAGATGGAGGCACTCGAGCTGGAGCATGAAATTATCAAACTGGAAGAAGAGAAAGAGAGACTGTTCAGCTGTCTGCATGAGTCTCACGATCAAAATTTGCAATGGGAGAAAAAAGTACACTTGGCAAAGGAGTTGAAGGATAACATAAAAAAGGAACAGGAGACAAGCCTTTCTGGTCTAAAGTTGGCTATTCATCACATGCAAGTAAGATTCAATGAGTTGTCCAGGGCTCAGGAGAAACTCATGTTGGACTTGGAACGTTCTATTGAGCATAGGGACATGATTATTCAAAGAGCAGATCTTAGCATGAAAAGGGCAAACATCCATCCAACAAAAAATAAGCTTAATGTTCACAGGACATTAACCCAGCTTCAGGACAGAAACAAGTATCTCTTGAAGGAGGCAAAAGATGTGGAGACAGAAGTCAAGGGCCTGATGGACATGATTGCTCAGATTGAGCAAAGATTGAATACAGACACGACCGAGATTGATAATTTCAAGGAATTAATACACGAGTCAGAGAAGAAGATTCAAGAAGCTTCCATTCAGAAACACAAGGTAAATGTGGGGTTTACATGAAATCATAACCAGAATAATACCTAGCTAGACTCTGTTAACATGTTCCATATATTCATACACATTTCACAGAATTTACTGGAAGTTATCCTCCGCCAGCAAAAATACAAAATCTTGGAGTCGGTCAAGCTGAGACGATACAAACCTCTGGCCAAATCTGTGGAGGAACTGCAAAAAATGATTGAGGACTTTGAGAACAAATGCTTCAGTTTGGTGGAACTTAGTGACAAACTGACAGAGGATTTTCCGGATACGGCTTTACACTCTAAGTTGGTGAAAGCAAGTATACTAGCAACAGCATGAGCGGTACAAACAACTTTTTAAATCCTACACATTCAAAGTCAATATACCTACGTGCATACATAGATAGCATATACATATGCTCGCAAAATATTCAACATATTTTGAAATGCAACAATTATTTTGATACAACAACAACTTAAATCTGCTGAATAAATAAACTTGTTTCCTTCTTTTATTTTTACTAAGGGTTCCATTTAATTACATAGTAATTTTTCTTACCAACACGAGCTAATGAGATCTTATTAGAAAGAATGTGAATTCCTGGAACAATCACTTCGTCGTAGTTTGATATTTTCCGGTAGTTTAGATAAAAACCTCCTGCGTCTATTATTCGAACGGCATCCTCTGTAAAAATTCAGAAAAGAATTACAAGGTTTTTTGTTGAATAGGTATATCGGTGGGGTAATGCCCATATTATGCATACTTTCACGACTAAAACACTTGGCTTTCAGTGCCATTGTGAGAATGCTAGTTCCTGGTTCCAAATAAATTTCTGCAAACGCTGCACCTGCTGCTTTGAATATTTGCTTAATTTCACTAAAGGGTAATGACGATAAAGCGTCCAAGTCCTCGGAATAAAGCGCTGCAGTAGTTTTTAGAGCCTGTTGATATCCCGCGTCTAAGAAAAATAGAGAAAACACGAGAAATAAAACCTCTCATCATGATTATATATTTCAGTAGTACAATAGCACTAAAGTACATACCTCCATGTACCAAACGAGTAACGTCAGTCGCCAGCACCTGTTGAGCATATCGATTCTCTGGATTGGCCAATTGTTTCCTCATAATACCATTAATCTCATCTTCCGTTCGAAAAGTAAATATTTTTAGCAGTTTCTCCACATCATCATCTCTCGTCCTAACATCAACGCCCTACTTATAAAGTCTTGTCCACTAACAATGTTTCCCATTTGATCATGACCTCCAAGTTGGATTCGACAGTTAAATTTTTCAAACAAGTTATACCAGTCGTAAGCTTGAAAAACCTGGTATGAAAATTCCGTAAAACTGATTCCCTCTTCAGAGTTCATTCTGGACTGAACAGCTTGACGAGTAATCATTTGACCCAGTCGGAAATGCCTCCCAAGTTTGCTAAAGAATTCAATCGACGACATACTTTGGTACCAGTCTAAATTGTTGACTATTAAGCATTCGGGTAGGGCTTCTTTTTCATTTTTGTCATCCCAAAATAAATTTGCATGGTTTTCAAATACAGTCATGATATTATTTGCTAACTTTTTCGCGTTTTGAGAAACAATTTCTTGTTCTAAGGCAGGGCGCTCAGTATTTTTACCGGATGGATCTCCAATCATACCAGTAGCTCCTCCGATCTGCAGAGCAAACAAATCATTGGTGCAGTTAGTACAATACTGAAAACGGGAGTTACAAAACTCAACAATCATTAAAAAATAAAGTACACCAACCAAAGCAATAGGTTTATGGCCAGCTCGTTGGCAATGTAATAATATCATTAATATCGCCAAGTTTCCAACATGCAAACTATCCGCTGTTGGGTCAAAGCCCACATAAACGGTTTGCGGTTTTCCAACACACAAGTTGCGAAACTCTTCATCTTTTGCCGGAAAAACGTCTGAAATCAGACCACGGTCACGTAATGAAAGTAAGTTTCTATTTGTATAAAATCTGCTTGATAAGTAATAATACGTATTTCTTCTTGAAAGCAAGTCATTTTTTCTTGTAGTGTTGAAAATCCCTCTTGCTACATCGGAATTATTTGGAAGCAATGCACATGCACTACATGAATTCAATTTTCTAGCAACACTGACACCTAAAAAATTCGTTAAAGGGAGAGGCGATGGTTGAACGTTATGATGATAAAACACTTTACATTTTGTTAGGCGTCGTGTGCACGAGGTCAACTGCCATCTTACATTTCTAAGCAATGAACTTTTTTCCATTGTTATCGTCAATCACATTAGGTAGGTCACACTTTTGTATGATACCTCCCGTTTTAAAACGCTTAGTACAAGAAAATTCTAACATGTGTCGGTGACGAGATGAGTCTGAGAGTGATGTGCCATTGTGCACATAAGATATGATGCAAAATCAGCTGAAGCAGTCTTTACTTTTGGGGTAGCGTGTATATGTGAGCCGCGACAGTCGCGGGTAATGTGCACGCACATGTTTTTTTCCAGAATTCCAGTTTCAACACAGACAGTTGGAAATGCAGCAAAAGTCAATTCATCTCTAAGCGACTTTTGCTAAAAAACAACAATCTTCAATCAAATATGAAGTAGTCTGTTTATGGATCAAACAAACGAGTATTGACCAATCTGGGAAGTTATTTCTGGAAGAAATAATGAGGAACTTGAGTAAGAAATGAGGCTACCCGTTCCAATATCTGTGAGGAGTAGTAAAGTTTGTTGAAACTGAAACGTAATCACACAGTTAACTCTGTAATTAGTAATGTCGAAAGAGGCAAACAGTGTAGGTGCTGGAGGGGATCTCTCCAATGTGCAAGTTATTCTTGCAAATTTACGCGCAGAGAACAAGCTGCTGAGAAGAAAAACGTTGAATGATATCTTAAATGAGATTAAATCTCTTGAAGCTAATTTTGACAAAAAGTGTTCCATTTCAACAGACGTAGCACTTGTCAAGCCAAAAAGGCAAGCAGTGAAATTGGATAGTGATGATGAGGAGGAGGAGGAAAATGGAAACAAATGTGAAAGCGGCGAAGAGGCTGATGTGGATATTCTCCAACAACACACACTCGCAGACCTCGCTATAGTGGCAGCTTATGGAAATGAAGAAAATTTGATAAAGTCTTTAGTCCTCAGCACTTCCGACCCAGTTGAAAAGTGTCGTGAGCTGGCCTATGAAAGCTTAACTACTCTTGTGGGAAAGTCTGGAAAGAAAACAATTTCCCGAGTGCTTCCAGTAATCATTCCCAGCTTAATTCAAAGACTTGCCCAGCTAGAACTTATCGAGGGGTCTGAGGAGGTTCGTCTTCTTGCTGTACAATTTATTGAAAAGCTTGTCCGGAAATGTCAAAAGGAAATGACTCCGTTTATTGACGATTTACTATATATCATGGTAGCGACGTTGGTGGATTCGTACCACGAAGTGAGAATCAAAAGCTGCGAGGTTACCTCTCTCTTAGCAAAGACATTGCCAGAAGTATTTCATTATAACAGTGAGCGTCTTGTGAAGCCTCTCTGTCTCAGCATTACACATCAGCAATCACGAGTTCGAAAGTGTGTTGTGGATTGCATTGGTGATGTACTACAGTATGGAAGTCACAAACCTGCGGAAAACTATGTACCATACTTGATCCAACGTTTATTCGATCCTAACCCAACAGTACGAAAGAGTGTGGTTTCCGTTGTGGGGAGTTGGATGCAAAACTTTTCTGATAGATACTCGCACTTTCACCGTTTTCTTCCGGTGGTCCTCACCGGTATATGTGATGAGTCTCCAGACATTTCCTCATTTGCGGAGGACCTGTGGGCCAAAGTTGGCGACACGTATTTGCAGGAGAACGTTGAAGAATACAAAGACTTTGTGGACTTTCCCGCTCCTCCACCTCAGCATTATCCTGAAGGCGTTCGACGGCCAAACTTTGGATGTCGCGTTTTAACTTATCGTGAAGTATGTAAACTGATTCCTGGCGTCACACACGACATTATGGATTGGCAGGATAGTAACAGGCAAAAGAGTGCACAACTCTTGTACTACTTGATTTTAAACTGCGAGGAAAAAATGACCATGCACGTGGAACCCTTGTTCCAATGTATGTTTCGAGCATGTCTTGACTCTAATCAGACCGTTATCAAGTATGTTCTTCAGTCAGCTTCCTTGTTGGGCTATTTTGTTCCCATTCAAACATGCTGGCCACTTCTTGTAGAAAACTTGAAGAGCAATCCAAATGAAGGTTGCTTGGCGGTATCTTGCTCCTACTTGAAGGGAGTAAATCCACAGGATCTTCAACAGTATTTGAGAAACGTTCTAGAATTGATATCAACACCAGAAATAAACCGAACGTTACACTCGGGAAAGTTAAATTGGATACTGTCAATTTGTGAAACGTTGTTAGCGTTATGTCCAGGGGAACTGGCGGGAGAATATTCTGAAATAACTTTTCAAATTCTTCTGGTTATCGTTTCATTATCCCAAAGCGAGGAAATCATTAAAAGGGCTCAGATTGCCATAGATGTTCTCAGACAATTTTGTGGTTTGGAAAGTATTGATGATCTGTTTGGATTGTACGCGGGTGCCATTTTGGAGGATATAAAGGACGCAGAAGTTGAGTGGACCATGAGCACGCATGAAAGGCTCATTTTTACTACGATACTTACTCAAGCGGGATCTGGAATTGAGAAAAATATTGATTTGATACTGGAAATTCTGGTGACTTACTTGGGGCCCAAACGTGATTCTGAAGTACGGCTAGGGCTATTTACCGAACTGGCTGCAATTTTGAGATTTTATTCCGAATGCAACGGCAAAATGAGTGATCAACAAGTGGAGCAAATTCAGTTTTTTGTAAAGACCATCGTTGAAGGTATAATTTTTTTTATTTTGGTTTTTGTACAAACTAATAAAAATGCATTTGTATCCTTTGGAATTTTAAATAGATATACTCAGCAAAAACATGGTTTGGAAAGCTGGGAGATCTGCTGGCGCACTTCGAGCCGCCGCTTTGAACTGCCTGTTAACCATTTTAATTGGAAAATTGCTACATAAAGATACAGTGCTTTTCCTTTGTTCGGATATTGCCTCTGGATGCATTGGACTGCTGGACGACCAGTTCTACCTAAACAGATTGTTTGGGGCAAAGTGCATTGGAGAGTTGGCTGGATGTTGCGACAAAAACATGGATATAATGCTAATCAACAGAACTTATCCGGGTAATTTTTTTACATATTACGAGACTAGTAAAATAAAAATGATTTCACCTTTTCTGAGTTTTCACATTTATGTTATGCCCATTTTAAAAAATTTACTAGAACTTCTCAAAAGATTAGACGACGAAACCAAGGAAGTTAGATTGGCGGCTGCTACAGCTCTAACTGAAGTTTATAAGAATTTACCAGAGGATTATACTGTAAGCCAGTTTGAAGCGTATTTTGATCACGTTGTTAGTGTTCTGATTGTTCATTTGGATGATCGTGATGAGGATATTCAAAGCGCAGTATTTGGTCAGTATATTTATATGTAATGTAATAGTCAAGTTTAAAATCAATCGTCACTATTTCGGTAATAATGTTTGTAACATTTGATGGTTAATATGCAGACACCATGTGCGTCATTGGATCAATCTGTCCCCATGTTGTAGTTTCAAAATGTGAAGAATTTAAGGGAAAGCATAGAAGCCCAGAGCGGTGTAATCAATTAATGCTTAAACTCAAAAACTAATAATTAATTATATAGATCCATGTGTTTCCCCCATTGAAAAATAACTATTTTATTTAATATTTTTTATTATTGATGTCAATAAAGCAACCAACTTTATGAAAAATATAGTGAAACTCAATAAAAAATCGTTTCATTTTACCCCACGTTATTTCTTTGTCACAAGTAGCATCGCATCACGGCATATCCAAAAGGTATACCTTATAGTGGTATCCCATTTCAGCACTAACTGTAATCGTCTGCTTTTGGAAACGGGCAATATATATAGTTTCGTGCGCACTTCGTATCAACTCCATCATCATTTTTATGTTTGTAGCAACAGTTACTAAGCTCCAGTAGCAGCATAGCGGTTTCATACTGACTACTGACTACAGTCCGAAATGAAACGAAACTCAATTCATGTTATGCTATGTTTCCCTATATGACATAATGACATGCAAAACCCGTTAATTGAAAGGTACATTGGAAAACTTTTTTTGTTTCTTCAGGAAATTTTGAAGAACAGCATAGTTTCATCAAACTTAAATAATTGAGCTTATTACACACTTTCAACAATTTACAATTTGTGATTATTATGTGCAGCTACAGTCAGAGCCAAATAAAAGGTAAAAGAGTATAATGCTCTACTAGTGCTTAAACTGTGTTGCAAATTGCAAATTACAAATAGCAGCTCAATTAAAAATGGCAACTGGATCAGCTTGTAAGGTAATAATAAAAAGTAGCTGCATTGGAGGAGGGTAGGTAAAAGATAAATAGGATGTTGTTAACTTTTCTCTAACTTCTCTATTGACAGAGAATATTCACAGTGCGAAATGATCGCCCATCTACATCTATTGTGCATTGTGCATGGCAAAAGTCTCCTGGTGGATTGCTAGCTTCTAGTGTGGAAGGTGGCCCCTTTGTCCTAATTCATGAACGCCAAGGAAAACTCGTGGAGAAGCTTTCCGTTCCAGCGTAAGTCGTGGGTCATACTGTCGTGTCGTAAAAGTTTAAGAATATACAATACAATAATTGTGAGAGGTTTTTTTATACAGAAGCTGTGTAGGTTTATCCTGGGATGATGACGGTGACATTCTCGCCATTATCGTTGATCATCCTGGTGTGCTTCTTTTATGGGAAGTACATAGTTCCAAACTGCAAGAAATAGACACAGGAATGAAAGACATTGGCTCGTGTGTGTCCTGGTCAAAAAATGGGAAAATTCTATGTTTTGCATCTCAAAAGGGCAACATCCTCATTTACAACCACAGAAATCTTCGACGTATTCCCATAATTGGCAAGCACAGTAAACGTATAATCTGTGTTCAGTGGTCTAATGACACTTTGCTCGCACTTGGAACCACTGACAATTTTCTCAGTGTCAACACCATGGACGGTGACACAATAAAGAATTTTCAACTTCGAGGAAAACCTTCAGATCTTCAGTTTGGGCATATCAAGGAGGACAGAAGTAATAGTGCTGTAGATAACACAGTCAGCGCTATCGTTGGCGAGAAAACTCTCTACCTTCTCAAGTTTGACGATGGACAAGGATCCCTGGCACCAATGGAACTGGGCTTTCAAGCCAGATATGGGAATCTGGTAACTCATCATTGGCACGGGGATGGCTACATTTTGGTGACATTTTCCGCCGGCTTTGTTGTTCTATTGTCATCCCATTACAAGGAAATTGGAACCGAACTGGTTTTGTGCGAGCTAAAGGCGGACCCGCTTCGCCATGCCTGTCTTAATACAAAACTATCCCGGCTTGCCGTTTGCTTTGGGGATTCCATGATACAGATTCACGACGCAGTTGACCCAAAAGCCATTGTAAATACTACAGACATTGCCGATGACGATGGAAGAGTTCGTCCTGCAATTAGATGCTCATGGACAATAGATGGTCAACTTTTAGCGGTGGTTAATGCTTCAGGGGATATTGGTGTATTTCTCACATCAGTTCCCATGCTGGGAAGTTACAATTGGAACCAAGTAGCTGCCATGAGTTCTCTTACTGATGTTGTCTTGTATGGCTTTAATGAAGGGCAGCTAGTACAGGAATTTACGTATAATTTGGACTTTGAGCCAAGTTTAATTGTTCTAGGTCCTTACTATTTGGCTGCTTGTCTAAACAACAAGGCTTGGTTTTACCCATGTCAGGAATTTCATACTCCACCAAGTAATCAGGCAATGGCAATCAAAGAGTTTAATTCAAATATACAAGAATTGGTTATCAACTCAGATTATTGCGCGGCGAGATGTGGGGATAAAGCGTATTTAGCGCAGGTGAATTTAAATGTTATTGTTGACAAACATTGTTGAGTACAAAAGTAACTGAGTTATTTTCAATTATCAACTATAGATTGAAGGTGACGGAATGGACATGCGCGGAATGAAAACATTTCCAGAGCAGCAGTCAACGCGATCCTTCAAAGTTACTTGTTTGTCCATGACCAAAGATGTTTTTTTGTATGGTGGTGAAGTAAGTACTACAAGCATTCGTTATGTTTTTTGGGAAAAATGCATTAAATGGGGTATTGTGAGAATTTTATTTCCTTTTCTTTCTTCAGAATGGAGTTGTAAGAATATTTCACTTGGATAGTTGGTGTGAAATAATTCAGCTTCAAAGCCCTGCTGGGGTTACTTTAAAATCGATACATCCAAATTTCAATGGCATCTTTTTTGTCATGATTGATAAACACTGTCAGGGCTTCTTTTACAACATTGTAAGGAAAATCGATTTCTCTAAAATATTTTATTTTATCGTTAGTAAAAACTTTAATGACAATATACATACATATAGGATGAAGATATTATGAACCCCATTCCAAACTTTCCAACTCGAGTTGACGGCGTCCTCTGGGATACTGAATATGGCTCCCGTCACATATTCTTGGCTTATTCATTGACTAGTACAAAAATACAAATCTATGTCACCTGGCGTCAAGTGCTCCTTGGCGAACCCCTTCATCAAGTAGGCACATTTCAATGGTTTCAGACTAGTGAGCACCGACCACTATGTTTTCGAAAGGGAGTTATAGCTTCTATGACTTCTAGTGGAAGGGTTATTCGAACTCAGTGCGTTTATCTTGATAAACCTGAGGTCAGTGAGGGTTCTACCGAATTGCCTGACGGAAAACTATCAAAGCTGAACAGATTGCTGGTTATGAAAAAGTTTACGGATGCATATGATTACTGTCTGGTCAGCAAAGATGAGGACATGTACCTGGCATTGGGGAAAGCTTGTCTGGAATCTATGGAACTTGATATCGGTAATTACTACTGGAATGTGTGCATTTAATATTTGAAGTGATAAATGGTTATAGTTTTATTTTGAAAATTTGAATTGCAGCAATGAAATCTTACGTCGCAGTAAATGATATAGGTATGGTGTACTCCATCAGGAGAGCAATGAAAAATAAAGATTACAGTCAGTGTTGTGGGAATGTTGCTGTAATTCTTGGAGAATTTGATTTGGCCGAACAAAAATATTTGGAAGCTGGTCTAAGAATTCCAGCTTTACAAATGCGAAGAGATCTACAAGAGTGGGACAAAGCACTGGAAATGGCTCAAAAGTTTGCACCTCATTTGGTCGCTGATGTATCTCGGGAATACGCGCTTTATCATGAACACAAGTAAACATGATCTACCATTTAATTATAAATGCTGCAGGGTGATGCGCAATTAAATCATTTTGTTTTAAATACGCAGTGGGGAGTATGCTGTAGCGCTGACACTTTTTGAAGAAGCTTTCAACAAGTTTGGGGACTCCAAACGCCCACTTAGACCCACTACTGCAGGAGGACGTGCTCTAAGCAGTCAGTTGGCTGATGCTCGTGTACTAAAGCAAATCGAAGAAGGCATTGCACGGAACTCTATTCGCTGTGGTCACATTCAAAAGGGTTTCCAAATGGCATTAGATTCTGCATCAATTCAGCATAAAAAGGACTGTGCTTCTATTTTGGAAGCGTCGAAATCTTATGCTGAAGCCGGCGCACTTTACGAAGATTGCAAACTTTGGGAAAATGCTGCGAGTTGTTACATTCGCATGAAAAATTGGAACAGAGTGTCAGACCTTCTTCAGTACATTCAGTCACCAAAAATATTTATTCAATTTGGCAAGGCAAAGGAAACAGAGGGAAAGTTGAGGGAGGCGGCTATTTCTTATGAGAAGGCAAATGATGTTATGAACGCCATCAGATTGTACCTAAGTGCGGATTTTCCGGATGATGCCATCAGAGTTGCAAGAACAAGTGGAAGTTTATCAGGAGCCATGCTAGTGTCAAGATATTTTGAGGAACACGGAGATATGGAGACTGCTCTGAGATTTTTGATCATTTCTAGATGCTACGAAGATGCACTTTTGGTGGCATTCAAGCATGGTAAAGCAGAAACTTATGTGCAGTGTATTCAGGATGAATTTCCTCACGGGGTCCCATCAGAATTTCTAGATGGAATTAGGCAAGTTGCAGCGTATTTTGAGGAAAAGAAGGATAATTTCAAAGCTGGCAAGTACTATCAGATTTGCGAGGATTACAAAAAGGTTCGCTGAAGTGAATAAATATGCAGCGCAGAATTATATTTTGGTTTAGTTTTGAGAAAATGTAACGTTTTGGGATATTGTGAAACAGTCATTCTCACTTCTCATGAAAGCCGCTCAGAACCGTGTCACCGTTGATGACAATGAGTTGATGGAGGTGGTTATCCAAACTGTGATAAAATCAGACAATGAAACATACTCAAGGACACTCGTTGAGTTTCTTTTGGGAGAAAATGACGGAGTTCCAAAGGTGACAAGCGTAAATATCTAGACATGTTTTCCCTAAAACAAAATAATTTAAACGTGTAAATTTTTTTGTTAATAGGACCCAAAATTTCTTTTGAGCTATTATATCTCTGCCAAAAAACTTGTTGAAGCCTCCAAAACGGCGTTAATCGTTGCAATGGAGGATCAAAAGGCTGGAAACTATCGTGACGCCCATTCAACTCTAGTTAGAACTTGCAAAGAGTTGAAAGCCCACTCCATGAAAATTCCGAAAGACATCATGGACGCATTGAAAATCCTTCATTATTACCTGCTTGTTCGGAAACATGTAAACATTCAGAATCACAAACAAGCCGCAAGACTTCTCACGGTGATCGTAGATAACATTTCAAAGTTTGCTGCCCACACAGTTCAACTTCTCACCACAGCTGTTATAGAATGCAACAAGGCCGGATTGCACAAATCGTGCATGCAGTCATGTTTCACCCTAATGAAGCCCGACTTTCGAAAACAAATTCCGGAAAAGTTTAAGCTAAAGATTGAGACAATGGTAAGGAAATCGGGTAAATCCAAACAGGAGGACATTCCAGATGAAACTTCACCTTGCCCCTTTTGTCAAGCCATGGTTCCTGACTACACACTCGTGTGCTCAGAGTGTAAATCCGAAATCCCATTTTGCATTGCCTCTGGTAGACACATATTTTCAGGAGATTTTACCACATGTCCTAAATGCGAATTTCCTGCGGTGAGATCAGAACTACTCAGGTATAAATGTCAGCAATAAAAACCCTGTTATGTTTGTTTCAACTGACCTAAAAACTTTGACGTTTTGTAATTTTATCAGATAATTTTATGTGTCCAATATTGTTGTGCATAGGTTATTGGAGAACGAGTCGGTGTGTCCCCTGTGCAGCGAGGATCTGATAAAGGCAGATGTAAACCTGATTAATGATTTGCATCCCTACCTCTTTGTTACAAGAACTGGTTGAGCAGGATTACAAACATGAAAATGATAAAGGAGCCCAACGAGATGATATGCTATTTTTTGTTGTGCAGCCTGTGCAGTATTTGAATTTACGTAGTACACGACATTTAAGCCGGTCAATGGGTCCGTTATGTTGGCATATGAGAAATTGTAATTTGTAATCAAGCAGAAAAATTCTTCTTAACTGTTGATAGGCATGCCATTGTTATATCTCAATTAGTATTCGTAGTATACATTATTAAATTTTACCCCTGATCATTTTTTGATTCAATAAATAAAACAAATAGTAATTTCTGTAATATTTTTCTCGTCCGCTTTTGCAGCGGTTTTATTATTTTTAAAAACTGGTTTCATTTTTTCCCTTTTGAACTTGAAAATCTTCTGTTCAATTAATACCCATACACAAAGATAAAAAACGAATTGATAAAAACTCGGCAAAATAAATAATTAACTTAAATGGTGAACATGGTTGAGCTGAGTAAGAAATGAGAGCGTAATTGAAATGCTGTGCTGGTATATATAAAATTTGTAGTGCTTTTCATTAAAAAATTATTTCTCAGGGACAATGTAAGCATCCTGATAGTATCCATCATAGCCTTGGAAAGGCAGAGAATCTGCAGGCACAATTGGAATATATTCTACGCGATCTGCTGGTAGACCCCCAAATCTTTGAACTCCTTGACCTATTAAAAAGTTTACAGTATAAACTTTTAAATTAAAATTATCTGCACGCATGTTAAAAATTCATCTTATTTATAACTTGCTCACCAAGTGTGAATCTGTATTGATCTATGGCACTCCTCCAACCACCATCGTCATCGTCG
>JAHZMT010005385.1:0-10509 GCA_027743785.1 Sinhomidia bicolor
ACAGCATAAATACAATATTTTTCATTACCTCACGTATCCTCCTCATCATCTTCAAACTAAAGAAAGTAAGAAAGCATTTTTTATAAAAGACTAAAAAGCAACATTTTTGTTCTTTATGACGGTGACAGACACATGAAACGACAACGTGCAGTTTTGAAAAGAGAAAAAAAGTGAAGCAAAATCTCTTGGAAAGATAATGGTGTAGTATTATATAAAAAGACAAAAAAAATAGTCTAGCCGTCTTATTCGTAATATAAAAGTATACACTGTTATATATACGTCATAAGGAGTAGGGATAGACATTATATATTTGGGACTTTGAATTTATGTACGCAGGTACATCCAGTCACTATATATGAAACTATCGTTTCCCTTTTTTTTCTAGTCATGTAAGTAATTTTAATAATTCCAAGAAAAATTCCTTTTTTGTTCTTCCATTTTACATTGTAGAAAATACTACTTATCTTTTCATGTCTTCATGTAACAAGATACTTTTTCTAGATAACATGAAATCCAAGCTACAGGAGTAAATTGGCTTACTTTCAACAAAAAGGTTTGCTTGCAGTATGGTACCTAGTAATAAAAAAATTGTTTTACGTCCCTACTACCTCGGATTTATTGTGATTGTGAAAGTTGGGTAAATAAATAAAGTGATATTAATACTTATAATAATATCAAATGCAAAATGAAAATAGTTTGCATAACCGGCTATAATAATATATGGTTTATTACCTGAAAGACGGAAGAGAGAGACACACACACACAGTTGAATATTATGTTATATTTCCCGTGCCGCCGTGTAGTGATGACTTTTTAAAAAAGTAATAAACTTTACCCCTACTTCAAATTCCAGGTAGATAAGTAATATTGAACTGCAAACTAAACGGGATTATTACGCTGCGTCTTCTCTCCGCCAACTTATAAAATTATCTAAAGCTGAAAAACAGAATCTGAGATATAATACCCTTTTTCTTTCCTCTCGTTAGGTTGAGACGTGTTTATGTGCGTAAGTTATATTTCGCATAATGTATTTGCCCAAGTTTGCGTGCGTGCTCTCCTCGCAGATGTGCATGGAACCAACACCGGCTCGCAACTGTGTGCGCTTGAAAATTGTGGCTGGAATAAATATTATTTTTACAGAAAGCCTTTTCTTCTTTCCTTTTTGCTGTTGGCTGCCAACCAGTGTAAAAAGTGTGTGTTCATGTGAGAGTGTGTGTGTGTGTGTGTGTGTATTCTCTTCTCATCATCATCGCATCCATGACTCTCTCTCGACATGACCGCTCTCTGCTTTCTCTTATTTCCATCACCAGAGAAGCAGCAACATCAACTCAACTATCCAGTTGCAAAATATGAACTCTCAAGTATAGACTAGGAAAACACTTGCAAGTCCAGCCAGCAGTCTACAAAGGCGGCGTGCATATACTTTTGCTGATTTCTTTTGTTTGTAATAGTAGTAGCATAGCAAACGGACATGAATAGTCTGTCTGTAACTTTGTACGGTACAAGTGTAACAATATCCATACGCCCGTCAACACTGTTGCTAGTGATGCTGCTGCTGCCATCATAAATAAGTCGTCACGCGGATACTCTTTTTTTCCTCGAGATTTATAGACCATTTGCCATTAGCCTTGCACTTTTTTCTCTATCCAGCATTATTACTATTATTGCCTTTGTTGACTGTCACTACGAGTGAGCGTTGAAGATGAGCAAAAAACGAGCGAAAATGCTGAAATTTATGTGTATTTATGTTTCATAAATTGTTAACTAATCATATATTGGGCGGATGATATCCGAAATGAAAAGGAAAAGTAGGAGAAGTTTTTTGATAGGTTAGTCAGGCTATTTATAGTAGAGGTGGCACGCGAGAAATATGAGCACCCGTGCTTTCTCTCTCTCTCTCTCTCTCCTGCTACTTGAGCTGACTTTCTTCTGTCTTTTTTGTTTACTTTATCTATCCACTGCAATTATTAATAATACATTCACTCATAGCAGTTGCTTTTTGTATACCTACATAGGTACTTACTATGTATTCTATCTTCAGGCACTTTTTTTTCTTTTTTGTTCAGTCAGACTTGATCATCATCAACATAGTCATAAAAGGCGTAATAAATAATAATGTTCTAAACAGTTACCACGTCATTTCGAACTTTGACTGTGACTACTGCCTTGTCGCTGCTTTCTCCCAAAATGTTTTCATCTTTTTTTTCTCTCCTCAACAAGACTATAACTTCTTGATGCTTTTACGTAGGATAACAGTGATGATGACAAAAGAAAAGACTTTTAACTGCATCCTTCTCTTATTCCTCTAATGAGCCACAACACAATGATATCCATGAGTCTAGGTACGTTAATACATTATCATCATAGTTCCAGTTCCAAACAACAACAGCAGTACACTACACTGTCTGCCCTTCATTATAATTCCATTTTATGCCAAAAAATCCATGGAATGGGATGATGCAAAAAAACTCTTGAAAGCAACGACAATAGCTATTACATGATGATTGCAGCAGCAAACTTGGCGGCTGTGCAAAACGCTCCCTTGTTTATCCAACCATACATTTAATTTTCAGTAGTGAAGAAACCGAGTCAAGCGTCGTTATGTTGTATTATACCACTTATTTCTTCACATAATAGAATTGCATTTTTTTCTGAAGCAATGAATACCTCTCTGTGGAGCTGTTTTCTTCACCAATTTATTCCAGACGGAGGATGTTCTTAAAATTTGAGTATGAAGGTTAGATATTATGCCTCTGCATAAAATAAAGGAAATAAAATAGAATATCTCTCTGTTTTTTCTCGGTATAAGGCATGGCATTCCCGTCATCATTTCATGAATATGAGCCAGCGCGTGTCTCTTTTAGCGATATTCCAAGTATAAAGCAGGGTTTTATTTTGTCTATAAGAAAGGGAAAACGCACGCATATGACAGATGACATTATACGGCTTTTGAATAATCTGTCTTTTGTTTTCTTGCCATTATTGTTTGTGACATTCGCAAATATTGGTGTAATATTTCTAACAAAAAAGAGGGAATGAAATGGAAAAAAGGAAAAATTGGTCGGCACATAATCGATGTTTGAATACATATAAAAGCAGGATTAAATAGTGTGGGTGTGACAAAGGATGCTATTTTTATGAGAGCTAGAAAATTTTAAAAGTTATATCAAAATTATACACATGAATACACATTCCCACACTGACACACCCTACACATTTCTGTGAATCCAAATTATATTTGAACCTTTTGACATTCATCGTCACAAACTTTATTGTAGAAAGCATCCATCCATCTTTCCTTTTTTCATCATCGTTCTATTGAACAGTTGATGCTATATATTTCAGTGAAAATATGCAGATGTTGTTTGGAAGTGGTTTATTTTTGTCGAAGAAACATGTATTTGTGCTTCTGCGAATATTTGTTTACTTTTTCTGATTTAAGAGGAAAGGAATGTCTAGGGATAAGAATAAACAGTATTCTATTATGAAGCAGTTCATCCAATACAACAACTACTACTACTGCAAACGAATCTTTTAGCAATACAATTCAATAAATGCTTCAAACTTGACGGAGGAGAATAATACAATAATGTTATGAGTTTGTACAACACTCACACACGTGCCTATTATATGGATTGCTTCGCTTGTCAAAGCTATAACACAAAACATTGAGTGTTGGGTCAAATGAACATAATGGGTTATATGTTAGTAAAAGAAAAAGTCAATTTGTTTGCTCGCACAGGATCAGTTTGGTATATTCGTGTGAGACGCCGCGCCGTTTCTGCTAAAAAAAAATGGCCTTTTGTCATTGGGTTGGGATGACACCACTGTTGTACTCGTATAAAAAATGAACTTGTACACACACTCTTCTTGACTTTGTTGTGGTTTCTTTTTACTCTCGCAAAACTCGAACCATACATGCATGCGTGGTTGGTTGGCGAAGAAGAGCATATTCAAGGCTTCAGAAGATTACCTAAACTAATTGGAAATTCAAAGCTACTAAAAGGCTGGATGAGTGACTGATGAGAGCAGAAGAAGTAGTTGTAGCAGTAATAACTTCACCAAAGCCTTTGCTACTATACTTTTGTGGGTGAAGGAATACTGGGTTAATTTAAGTTTCACGTGCGAGCAAGGTGAAAAAGAAGATCATTAAGATGAAAGCGAAAGTCTTTCTTTCCAGACTTTTTTCCCCACTGTTCCATGAAATCTTCTTTTATCTAATAAAATCATACCGTGTTCTTTACCTGTTTGAAGTTGGAAGTGGCAAAGTCATCAGACACTCTCTACTGATTTGTACTGCTGCGTAGAAAAATAAAGATTCCATGGTCGTGGCGTGGTGTTGGGGTTCTATTCTGGAGAGCTTTGTCGTCCTTCTGTCTGGTACCTTTTTTCGCCAACTCCAGTAGTGATGCATGGAATCATTAATCATGCAAATGAAAAAGCATAAAATGTCCCACTGTAGGTGACGGTGGTGTAATGTGTACTCTTTAGTAATTAGTAATTACTAAGAAAACATGACTGTTGTCGGAAGAAATCCAATTTCATATATGTAACTTTTATTGATGATGATGAATATTTGCAAATAGCAGACATGTCACTAATGAGCGCATGTAATACCCTTATAGAACGAGAGTGCGGATAAAAATAAAATGACAATCTTTTGATTTCAGTCACAACTAGTCACAATAGGGAATCTCCCCATGTTGAGCATTGGTCATGCAATAATTAATTTCGGTAAAGAAGTAATTTTATCATTATCATTATGTAGTCTCTAGTCTATGTAGCACATAAATAACGTAGAGAGACACGTGACTTTATCTTTGCAAATCACGATATAATGAGTTGTATATAATTTGTGATATGCACAGAGGTTAACTATTACTTACTTACGAACAAGTTCCAATCCAATTGCATTATACTGGCTGACTTAATTAACATTTCAAATATTCCAACAATTTCACTATACGCTCTGCGCTTTTTGACTGGTGAGAGCGATCTTATAAACATCACACACGATAACTCATTCAACGTTAATTATATTGTAACCATTAATAGTGATATTAACGCATGCAAATTATAACGTATTAAGAGTAATGTGAGAGAGATATGACTTATTGCTGTGAATTATGCACTAAAGAGCAGTTAATAAATAAACCGTTTTGTTTTTTTATTCGTGATCAACTGACAAGTTTGTTCAAGTTTGATTGTACAGCATAAAGTACCATGAAATAATACTACTACAAGTCACCACAAGTAATAGTAGATTCTTTATTAGATGACTTACTTTCATATATATTGTATCTTAAGTCAAAACAGATAATATTGTATTGTACATATGCTATACAACATGTAAATCCTTTTCCAATGTAGTTACTACATCTTACACAACTTCAGCTAATAATAATAACATAACAGGTACTTGTTATTTTTTATTACAGAAAAATAATAACATCCATTTTATATTATACATTTCTAATTGAGTGCTCCTTCAGTTTTAATAGACTGATAATATTTTTTGTCAGTTTTCAAAGGTAATTATTATCATGTAGTCGCCAGTAAAGTACGATAGGGCAGGGAGTTGTCAATTGTCACATATGTTTGGGCATAATACATGAAAATGCAATGTAAGGGCTGCTGCAAAGGTTTTGTGGATGTGCATGAAAAACCGTCAGAGGTAATTTCATATTGGATTATAATCTCACACAAAAATAATAACACCAGCACCAATTATGAATACACGTTCTGATTATTATTATAATTATGTTGAAGAACAAGAATTACTAGTGCACCATTATCATCAGTGGAGATTATTATGTGCACCTTTTTGTTTTGTATTTATTAAAAATTGTCTATCCTATCCTATCTCTTATCTGTTCGTATATTCCTATATATGCACATAAATAGTAGTAGTCTTGCATGAATCCTACATATAAGCATTACTACCAGAGAGTGAGCTAATAAGTGTATAAAAGCGAAAGCAATTAAATCAAGACTTTATCTTTATTCGAGCGTAGACTCTTTTGAAGTACAATAATGGGCTTCAAACAAAAAAGTGTATTTATGTGTGCTCGTCGTACTAATTATTACAACGATATGATACGGGATATAATAATACTACTCTCTTTTTTAAAAGTAAAAGTATTTTTGAGTGGGTAATTTTGCTTGGGCAATCCATTTGCTTTTTTCTTTCGTTTTCTCGTATACTAGTACTAGTACAAGCAGGAAATGTTTATATTACAGTATTCTTAGAAATTCTCGTCGTGTAAATGTGTTACAACAGTAGTAGTGTAAGTGGAAACTTGTAGAAGCGTAAATAGGTATACTATGTGGATGATAAGTCTGGTAAAATGTTTTGCAATTAATAACAACTTCAAAGACAGCCTTGGGCTTGTGCTTTTTCTCTGATTGTGTAAGAGTGGTTACTACTGCTTATTAATGTGTTTATGACTGCTTTACTATAGGTATACACGTTTTTTTACATCTCTCCGGCTTACTGACTTTAAGGTACATGCTATAATGTGAAGTGAACTTTATTTATTTATTTTTACCAGATTTGTTTCAGAGAAGCTGAGAAAGACAGGGGGAGGCAGATCAAGAAGATGCGTTGTTAATACAATTTCTTACAAAACTATTATTACCACTTCCGTTGTTGTTGGATGTACTAGTAGTAGTTTTTTTCCGGGATGCTCCATACAGTCTGTCTTTATTGACGTTGACGCCACAAAATGTACCAATGCTATTATATTCACCACTATTCCCATTTAGCTGAACTCGCCTCACTTTCTCAACGGTGGTTGTGGCAGTAGTGGACACGGTAGAGGAATTCAATTTGAAATTATTACTACGGGGCTTGTGTGATGAAAATAAATATTTTCGGGCAGCAACGACGCCTTGACCTTGATGAGTAATACTACCATTGCCACTATTTCGGTTACGGAGAACAGCCAAACTTTCCCTGACTTTGTATCCAGCAGTTATTGTACTTGTATTGCCCCAACGTCTCGTGCTCATGGAGCTACTATTTGTGGATGTTCTCTTTGCGTGAATTTCATTCCAGCGAATTGAACAAATGCTTCTTTGACTTGCCCGGCTTCTGCTAATAGTTGTAGCAGTTTTCGTTTCACGTTCGTTATTTTGGCTGGCACTTCTGCTGTTGTTCCTGCTGCTGATCCTCCTTCTTCCTTCAAGTTGTTTTTCCTTTGAAGGCCGTCGCACACGCCTAACTTCCGTTTTCAACTTTTCGTTGACGTGAGATGTACTAAAAGTTTTGTTCACTTTTCCTGTGGACGAAGAAGAAGTTGCAATAGAAAGTAAAGGTGGAATACGATTAGCAACGCCACCACCGAATTGGTTCATCAAGGAGCTTTGCAGCTTACAACTATGACCCCTTTTTAGCTCATCGGGAACGCAAAATATTTCTCCAGTTTCATCATTCTCGTCTTCCAACACCGTCTCATCCTCATCATTATCATCATCAACACCACGTTGGCTGGATAATGTTCGAGAATTAATTAGTACGAGTTGCCGTAATCGATTTTGATCTTGTTTGCTTTTCTAGTTTTTTCCTTTCTTCACCTTTCAGCTTCAATACTGAGTCTGTAGCATAAACGTTATTTTTTCGCGAGGTCTTACTCCGCATTTTCTCCTTATCACTTTGGCTCTTTTTAATTTCTCTACTGCTGCTGGTGCTGCTCCGTTTGTCGTCATTACCACCTACACTGTTTATTCTTCTACGTTTTGCATCTCCAGAAACGCTGCCAGAAGTGGAATGCCTATGGCTGCTTCTACTGCTAGTTCGACTCTTTGATTTTTTTGACTTGCTATTATTTTCTGATGACTTTTTATTTCCCTCGCCACCTCTTTTCCGTCTACTGCTGCTGAAATGTTTTCTTTCTACCTTTCCGTTGTTATTTTTAGATGATGCTGCCTCAGCGCTACCATCAGCACCACCACCACCATGCTCCTTGTTTGCAGATGCTTCTTCTCCTTCTTCTGCAATTGCAGGAAGGATCACAGCAGCGGCACTGATGCCACCAGAGTAACATTTGGAAACCCATCCCGTTCTCGAGCCGTCAGTCAACTTGGTAATGCTGCTGGTAGTAGGAGCACTATAAAAAATTAAAGATATGCTTCAAGCGGAATGAAGATGATTGAGTTTCTTGTGCGTGCTCATGTCATGTTCGTATTACAAACAGCCATTTGACTACCACATATAATTATTTTTTATTATTATCCAACCCGGGAGAATAGATGCTTTATCTGGAATAAGAAAATTGAGTATATAATCTCTGCCTCTGCGCCTGATATATAGAGTTTCATATTCCTAATAATAAAAAAGGATTACACCCAAAAACCAGAGAGTAGCGTGTTCTTCTTTTTCTCAGAATGATTTTATATTCTTTCTTTCATTATTACGTCCTAAAATACAAAGAGTACAGTAACCCTGATATATATATATATATATACATATAATCCTCTTCGTATTTTTAGATAACCAAATGCAAAGAGAAAGTACAGTTTTTTATTACGTTTTATTCTCAGCCCCACTGCGGCGCAACAACTTGGGTGGTGGCGGTTGAAACTGCTGTTTGTCCACCAGGGAATAGCCATTAATAAATGTTGATGCCTTTCTAACGACATTTTTTATACGATCCAGCGCTTGCTTCTGACTGAGATTCAAAAGGTACGATTGAAAACTTGGCCTACTTGTTGTTAGATAGCGAAGACGAGCATCTTGTTCTTTTTGAACACAGGCAAGAACCTTACATATGCTTTTCAAGCTTAAACGATAGACTTCACAGTGATATCTCAACTCAGTGATGGAAGCTTGCAGCGCCCCATTCATTCGTAAGAGTTCTGACTGGAAGTCAGTATTGTTAGAAGTGGTGACTTCGCTTCTTCCCATCTTGGATTTCATTCAAACTCTCGCTTTCTCTCTCTATCTCTCAGGAGGGGTAAAATTGGCTTGCAGTTTGATCTGGTTTGATAGGTCCACGCAGACACACCAACACAGTTAAACGTTCGTCTGCTCACACTTCAACGCGGACACTAGCAGTGATCATGTCTGCCGCAGTATAAACCCCCGTTTTGTTAAATAAAAGTAGATACTTTCATTAACTTTCAGCATCACGGAAACAAGTGGTATCACAAGCACTCGTAGATTATCATAACAAGGTGTAGTTTCTACTTGTGCTCAGAGTTTCTCTGCTCGAAATAATGTTTATATTGCGTATGTATGAAACATTTGGATAAATATTATATTTTCTTTTTGTAAGTATTAACTCGACTACACGACAAAGTAAGGACAAAAAGAAGTAGGCTTCACAATAAACGCAATAATCAATATACAGAAATGAACTACTGGCACAGTAAAGAGTGCAGGCACAAACATGCAAACGTGGCAAATATAATAGCGCTGATACTTTTCCTTCCTATTAAATTTTAAGAAGTTGCAATAATATATTTCTATAATTTTGGATAGAGTATCATTATAATAGCTATAGATGAAGCTATTGAAGCACTGACTACGACGACGGTGAGTTACGCTTACGTGTTGTGGAATAAAGTTGGTACCTAAATAGTCGCATATAAAAGAAGCACAAACTTGTTCAAATTTTTTTTAAAGTGTTGGTTAAGTTGATTGAATAAGATATTCAAGTCGATAGTCCAACTATTGTTTGATTGTTTGTCACGCAACACTAAAAAGAAAAGCGGTACTTAAAATTGCTGTGTTTATCTATTGGAGGTTCATAACAAGCTGTAATATATACACTTTGTCAGCACTTGATGGTAGAACAAAAAGAACAAATGATATATTTTATTAGTATTTGCTTATCATCGGTGACATACAAAGAGAGCTATAGTACTGTAATAGTAGTAGTACAGTATTTCATTAAAATCCATATATTCTGTATGTACATTATGTATAGGATAAGCATATAAATTGAATGATGTTGGAGAGGAATATCGATTAAGAAACTTTTAAAAACTGTTAAACTACGTAGAACAGCTTTTATTGATATTCGCATGAGCATAGTTTATAGAAATTGGCCAGACGAAGACGGGGAAGCAAGCTAAGAGAAAACATCATTTAACTAACACGTAAGACAAGATATGCAATTTAGAGCGAACACGAAAAGGTATATAGAGGTGAAAGTAGAAAGGGCTAGATAGTTTTCATACTTATTCCGTTCATCGCTTGCGTTTGCTTTGTTTCGCACTCGGAAATTTTTTTTTATCTTTCACGGTACTACCATCATCAACTGTTGTAAACTGGTTGTAAAGGAGAATAATAATAAACCGACAATCGAAATATAGATAAGTAGCGAAAGCAGGGCCATAGTATTGATAGATTTGAAATCGTCATACCGCTAAAACGGTTACGTAGTGTTTCAAATAGTTGTCACCATAATAGTCAGTGCTCAAAGACCTTTCGATTGATAGGTCACAACGTTTGTACCATCAATTTGAAAATTTGAAATCGTCATACCGTTAAAACGGTTACGTAGT
>JAHZMT010005386.1:0-22629 GCA_027743785.1 Sinhomidia bicolor
ATTTTATTTGCAGACCTGCTAAAGCGGATATTTTCTGGTGCAAACCGTTACTTTTACTGGGGATGAGAAAACCTATGCCAATTTTAAAATGTTTTCTGAAGCTAGCTTTAACGGTAAGTCTCCATCAATTTTGACCAGTTCATTAGTTTGTCACATTGTGAGTAGATTATTTCAATAAAAAAACGATTGGCTTGCTCATTTAATTTAATTTTCGGCAGACACAAATGGCTATTCTGTTTTGTATGTATGTTACGAGAGCAGTGGTGAAGCTGCTCACTCACGTTCATTTTTGGAGCTCATTGAAAATGTACAAGAGACAAACCAAAGGATTTCACGGTTTCGTAGTTGCGTTAATTTAGCATATTAGGTCTCAAACCGCGCGTTCTCTCTCTCTCTTTCTCGTGTACACACTCTCTCTGTGTCTACATTTCACTATTTTCCGGAGAACTTGTGCTTTTTCATTTTATTTACATTGTATGATTATGTGACAAATAAAACTGATAGAAACATACACGGACAGCGACGCTAATAGGTATAGTAGAGCAAAAGTCAGTAGACGATGATACAGAAAGGAATTAAAATTGAATGCGGAACCCGCATTATATTGTATGTAGGCATCTCTAGATTTACACATATACACTTGCTAGTTTTAGTGCTTCTTTGAATTTATAGTTTTAAACAGAAAAAAAGTACATAGTAGCAATATGTATACCTACCGAAGCACTGCGCCGTTGACATTTGTTTGGCAGTGATACACTTCATTATATCACACTCTATCATTTTTATTTCTAGACATTTTCACGTTATTTTGACGACGACGATGATGGTGATGATGATTAGGACATGATTTGGCTCATGAAAGTTTACTGTGTTCTGCTTTCACGCTCAACATACGAATGACCTTTCCAAGAATAAATCAAGGATTGAACAGAGAAAGATTTTTTTCTGATAGCATGATCTAACTCATTTGGTATGTATTTTATATAAAAGTATGCCTAATATCGATGGTGATGTTGTTTTAGAGGAAAGACACACAAAGCAAATAACTGTCGTTACGTACAGAAAATACGTACGTGCTTGTTGACAAAATTAAATATGGTCTCACTCACGTAACATAAATGTTGTCATTTGGCTTTTGACTAAATTGTATAAATTGGAAATTGCGGTATTTGTTTCTCCACTTATGATTTTGACTTTTGAACTAACACCAGCTAGATAGATGTACTCTTGTAATCAACCGGTAGCTTTCACTTTACGTAATCTGTATAGCCTATTTCCGACCAACATTTAAGTACTCTTAGTTAGTTTAGCAAAATTTTGTGAACGACTCTGATTTGAAACTGCCCACGCCACTATGGCAACCTCACATTGCTTTTGTGTAGTAACCAAAAAGCAATGAACATGTTTCAATTTCAAGGAATTAATAGCAAATTACTCACAAGTTTGAAATACTAAAAGCAAGTGCATGTGCGCAAAAACTACTCACCGGAAGAGAAATTATATTTAACAATCATCGGTTTCCATCATTATTTGCAATTTCTTTCCAGCTTCCAATTTCCAGAATCATCAGAAAAAAGTATTACAAACGTTGACAACATAGCAGCAATCTCATATTATCGTTGTTTGATAAAAGTTTATTCAAAAAATCGTTCTTGTCATCTACTATATTAGATTGAATAACATATATATATATATATATACATATAGTCAGTAAAGAATAAACACCCACTAGAGAGGAGATAATCCCAAATTAAAAAAAATTGCACACAAACGGAAGAGAGTTTTTGTTTGTATTTTCATCTGTATTATCTAACACAAGAACAGTAGAATAAAAAAAAGAAACGATAGTACGCACCAAGTTAAGCAGAAATTTATCTTAATTCAACGAAATCATTAAAATGCTATTTTTCTGACAAAAACGAATCAAATTACAAAAAAAGTTATTTCATATCACATATCATCGGTTTGTGTGACACAACTTGTGTGTCCTCTCACTGTCTCCTCTGTCATCAATCTACGTAGTACGTAAATACCTACGTGCGTCCGCACACTCTTCTTACATATTCCACAGCGATACGTAAGGGTCTTGTCATCATCACATACAACTCATCAGACATTTCAGTCCGTCAGAGACGAAGGCATTATGTCATATCCACGAATAGAAGACTGCACATTCATTTTCATCATGTTTTCTTTAATACGTTCATAATATAATGATCCAAAATATGTGCGTCTACTAATATTATATCCAACATTTATTTAATGCTCATTGTGGGCGAAAAGAGAACAGCGTTTTTTTAAAGAAAAAAAAGTATACACGTACGACTGGCTAGAAAAGAGAGAATGCAATAAGCTGCTGCTGTTGCTTCTGCTGCTGCTGCCGCCGTTCATGTTGTTGTGTACAACCTATCCACAGTGCAGTGCTTTCTCCCAAAAATCTTCATTGTTTTATTGATACATGATGTATGTATTAACTCTATCATGGACGGCATGAATGATTACGATGATGATGATGATGAGAATGATGTGCGTTAAAATAATATGTCCTTATACAAAAAATAATTTTTGTTCTATCCAACATAATGATAGTAGTAGTAATAACAATATACCATATGCATGTATTCAGCAGTAAAAAAGTGAAGTTATTTTTTATATGCTAAAGTATGCAAAGCGGTGGTGGTGGCAGTAGTAATAGTAGTAGTAGAAGTTCCTTCCTAAGACAGTGAATGAATACTATAGAATCCCACCTATCACAATTATTAGTCCCACCGCCCATTCACAATCGCGTTTAAGTAGTAATAAAATAAACGAAGAGGCCGAAACAGGTTTATCGAAAGCCTCAGCTTTGAGGGAGGGAAAACAGACAAAAAATACTCACGTCGTCCGTCACTACCACCATCATCATCGTTTATTCAAATAGTAGTCGTGATCGTCCCTTAAAATCATTATCATCATTCATTCATTCATTCCTTTGCTCATTTTACTACTCAGCACAACCAACCACCTCGACTACTAATGGAGAATGAACTGATTTATTATGATGTTGATGAGATCATTTAGAAAAAAGAGTATTCGATAAGAGGAGAGTAGAGACGAATGTGGTTATGACAAGAAATATTTCATTGGTGTTCAATACATTTATTTAGTTGTTGCAAGTGGTGAAAACTTACTCAAGTTGAAACTTTTTTTTCTCGAAAAAAATATAGGTAAGAATGTAAATAAAGTGAAAAAACTACATCCTATATTGCACTGCTACTTCCATGTATGTATTTTGCTAACTTGATCATCATCATCATCATACCTTTGAGGAAAAGTGATGATCACATTCATCGTCATCGTCGTTGTGGTGAACATCAATTTTCCGATAGGCTTTTAGAGTAAGTAAGTATGCATGCCTATACATAGATTTGACAAGTTGAAGAATCAGTGAGTTCCGTCAGAATGTTTCAAGTTGAATCACGAACGAAGCGAAGAAAGCTTGGCTCTTGTCTCGTCGTCCTCTCCTTCTATTGATTATGAAAATTGTTGTAAGCAGGTTGGTATATGAGGATCAAAGAAGGAAATCGATTCTGAGACGGACACCCAAGACCCAATTATCAACTTGACAAACGTATCATAATCATGATGATGATGATGATGATGATGATGATGATCAAACATTTATAAGTGCATGTATGCAGGCATAGCTAAATATATTCATTTTCCACTCTTAAATATTTTTACCTTTTTTACTTACCTACATAATCATAATATAATAGAAAGAGAGATGATGTTGTTGTTGATGATGATGGCAGTGTATGCATACGCAAAAGATGAAGAGAGCGATAGATACACATAAAATTTGCATTAATATAAATACACATGTCATACGGCATTATGAGATCATCACCAGGATCAAACATCATACTTCACAAAAAATACAAATGTGTGTGGTTGTATTTTATTTTTGCTACCACGCCGATTTTTACCTCGCGCGGCATTTCTTTCTCTTTCAACTTGTGTAATAATAACCTTACTCAGAAGATGAGCATGACAACAGCGACAAATTTTTACAGCACTCTCGTACATTATGATATATTTTTATTATATGCGTATAACCAGCAGTAGTAATGCCATTATTAGAGTGGCTGTAAAAATTTCCTTGATCGGAAGTACAAAACTGAAGCGACTCAACAAGGCAAGCAAAGACGACGCAACAGCGACAAAACAACAACAGGTTGAAATGCTGCATATATTCACACATTCACACTTTCCACAAGCGACCATTCTGCTGTATATTCTCCAGAGTTGGTCAGAAAAAGAGAGAGAGAGAAAAAAAATGCAGGCAGATATCAACATATTATGTATGTAACTGCATTCTCATCATTGCATATTATTATTATTATTATTATGTTTGTCATGAATTTATGATTATTTATTATTATCATAGTACAAGTATACAGAAAGGTATGATCATTAGCTAGTATTAACCTTTGTTAACCACAGAAGGGGCTAAGTGAGAAATAATTAACTCAATCCGTGGGCTGACCGTTGGTGAACTTCTTCTTCCGACTTGCCAAATCTCGCCAATTTTCCTCACACTCTTTGTATTATTTTGGGCATTATTATGAATGTTAAGAATAAAAGACGCCCACCAAGAAGTTTGTCAAGAGATAAATGCGTGGGCAGGAAAAGTAGCCTTCACCATATAAGGACTCAATGGGTGGACTTGGCTAGGCTGCTTTATTATGTACACATACAACCAACACCACATGGCAGTGGCAAAGCAAAAATCTAGGCATACGTAATACACTCACCACCACCGCCGCCATACATATTATTATTGTTGTTGTTATTATCATTACCATTACTGCTTAATACTACCAGCAGTACATTTTACAATAGTATACAAATACATTGACATTGTAATTTTCTTCTACAAAGTGGTCCACGTATTTTGCATCAGGCACATAGTTTAAGCTACAATGTATTAAACGTAACAATACTCTAAAATGTTGCTTTTTTGTGTATGGAAGATGCGATGCAAAGATTCTTTTTGAAAAATACTTTTACATGCATCCAATACTATGCACACCTGAATGAATACCACGTTATATGAATCCAATAGAGGTAATCACAAAATCAAATTGGTCTTCTTGACCAGTTTTACATGGAGGTATATTATTTAGTTTTTTTTTTGAAAAAAATATTATTATATCATGTTACAACAAATGAACAACATCCATATTACGCATTCAGACAACAAAGTGAATAGCAATAATAATAATAATAATAATAGAAGTGTTGTGGGGCAACTGCCACACAGTCAAAAAGACAATGTCATGGAACAATAGCCCAATATAGTGCATTACGAGGGAAAAGTATAATGCACTGAAAGAAGTGGCGGTTAACTCAAGGCAATGTACAGGTACAACAATAAAGAATCAATGTAGATGACGATGATCCAAAAAGTTTTTAAAAAGAGAAAAGGAGAAAAAAATGTGTATATAGTTGATCGTCTAAAAATATATAAAGAGACACACCATGTTTGCGCGCGCACACAAATAACACACACAACACGACATGCCATACAGCTTCCAGCCATTAGTGGTAGACAACAATTATTGTTATTATCATGCTCATCACCACCATCATTATTATTATTATTTCGTCGTTGTTGGTTGTTCGTCTCGTCAGCATCATGATATTAGTATAGACATGACTAAACAATATCATCATCATGCGCAATTGTTTAAAAAATATTAAGCTTCAGAGTGAAAATCGTATTTATATTTATTATAAAAATGGATTTCTTCATATACGGTATCATTTACCCATTCTTTACCAACAACAGGCATGAAATTTCTGTCAGAAGCATTTAAATATGCATGAATTCGCTTGTCTGATTCAAAGATGCATGCATGCTGGCGGTCCATATACTGGGAACATGATTAGACGATCCTTAATGGGAAATGGTGGTATCTCAGCTCAGGAGTGCTTATATTTTGCACGAGTAAGCAAGCCATCATCACACGTCCGTTTGATGTACATGGTGGTGATGCTGGTTGGTTGGTACATGTTACTTCCATAAGGTACGAGAGAACCATGTCTCTTTTTTCTTTTTAAACTAGACAGGGAATTAGCGATAAATTGCGATCAACCTTAAGGCTTCCATATTACAAGGCACGGATACAGGCAGACATTTTCATGTTTACTCTTTGAGACCTTTCTCGTGCACGCTGCTGCAATCTAAACAGAATGTAATGAGAATAAAAAAGTACAAAAAGTAAACCAAGAAATTGCTACTCTTGTATAAATATTGTTAAAAATAAAGTTTGTTCTACGTTTCATCAAAATTCAATAGAGTAAATATTATGATAAGAGCATGAAAATGCTTATTTGTAACATGGCAGGGGAAATATTTTTTTAATTTGAAATAAAAGATAGCATTTTGGTTCATCAATGTTGATGAGTTTGTGGAATATTAAAATAATGCAATCAGATATGTCAGAATTGCTGCAAATAATACATATTCTTGGAATACATCAAATTTGTGACTTGTAACAGCAAACTACAGAAATTACTTTACGCATAAAAATGTCAATATTGAATATCGTTTATTAAGTTTACTTTGTGTGAATATTGCTATGTAAAATGCGGTACTACATTAGTTTTTAAAGTAATAGTAGTATACAACTTTTAAAAAAAGACTTTCACTTTACTCAAAATTTCTTGTACTTATAATTAGCACACGTTGAAACAAACACATAAATTAGGGCAAACGTAAAAGAATTTCGTATGTATGTTCCTTAGGGAGTAACAAGTTCAGCACATGAAGTTTGCTCACAAATCGTTTTTTTTCTTCTTTTTGTACAACCCTATTTAGAAATGCGTTAGGAAATGGAACGGAACAGAGAGCAGCAGCAGCAGCATTAAAGCAACTAAATGTAAAATTTATTAAGGCTGTTTGTAAGATGACAAAATATGCATATATATGTATATATATATATTTGTGTATATGCAATAACAATCGAAATAATAATAAGAAAAGGAATAAGGATTATGGTGGGAAGTCTTGTGTCGTAACCGACGTACACCCATTCCTTTTCCCGCAAAAGGAGATGACTTGGAGGAAATCAAGCCATACAAAGAGAAAAGATGTAAACGGATGAGGACAGTGTTGATGATGATGATGATGCTGATACTGTGTGTGTGCATGAATGAAGTCAGCTAGACATAAGCTTGAATTTTTTAATGATATATACACATAAATACTTCCATATATAAGGTTTTCTAAGGAGAAACAATGTAATGGGACAAACGTGTTTGAGTTTCCAGCAGAAACAAAAAAAATGTACAAAATGAGAAATGGAAATAAGAGATAAAATATTATTGTATTTTAAAGATGAAATAAAACACTTTCTTTCCTATTTTGTACAACAGCTTAGCACCTATCATTATTATTATTATTAAAATACAGAATTCATATATATTGTAAAAAAATTGTAACGCACCACGTTTCAATACCACTTACCGATCGAATATTGACAAATGCCATTTCAAATTTGTTTATTGCTAGGTTGCAGCAGTTGCTAGCTACCATGTAAGTAATTACTTTGCAGTCCATTATTATGTTTATTTCCTTGATTGTCAGCTTTTACTTTACATAAAAAAGGCAAAGTGTCAAGAGAGTTTATCTCTAAAAATCAAAAGATATCACAATTTTTACAGATCCACTTGTGCGCAATGTGCAACTGCATTTGTGCAGAAATGTTCTGAAATTCAAATACGACACAATATTTCGGAAAATCTATCCCACTTCTAGTCTGATAAAGAAAACCACTTAAGTTTTAGGTAAACTAAGCTGTATGGATGGATCGATACCCATGGATGTAGGTGGGTTGATGAATGATTTGTCCTGTAAAAAGGTTTGCATTAGACTCTTTCTCATCGCAGTGTGTTCAATCAATGACATATTATCATTATCATTAACTCATCATTTTGATCCGATCAAAGATATCAGTCCCAGTTTTAAACCAGATCTCATCATTAAACGCAAAAGGTTGTAATGTATATTTAATCATAGTCGAAGAATTATAATTCAGTTGAGAAAGAGTCCAGAAAGGTGAATATTTTGCATCTCCTAATTTGATCTCTCAAAAAGTTTTCTCTTCAAAAAGTTGTCTGTCTGTATATTATTTCGACCGTGTGTCCCACGTTCTTTTCACAGAGTCTCACCTCACCAAGTATTGTTTTATGCTGATGCTGCGTTGATAAAAAAATACGTTTGACTACAGACATAGCATTTATGTACATACTTATGCAGCTATATAGAATACTATACAATGTTAGAAAGACAGGAATGTGAGATGCAAGACTGCAACTATTTATTATAATAACTGTTTTCGTTAGTCATTTTCAGTCAGTGGTAGTACCTACAGACGTTTGTAGATACGTACTTTATTTTCTGATTATATTTGAATCTGCATTTTTACCATAAATACAAAATTTTATGCATGCCTAGTAATGCCTACACTGTCAAATCGCTATAACTATGTATAGGTATTTCTTAATTATTCACTGTGTAACATTCATTCATTTTTTCATTTGCAATTACTGTACAGCGCATGCACATATTTTTGAAATATTTAAATATATATAAAAAATGTATACCTGACTACTACTCACAAGTGTCACACAATCAAAAGGGTAAACAAAGACATATTTCCTGCAAAACAATGATACAGCTGAAGCAAAAGAATGCCTCTGCACCACATCAGCCATCATCAGCTCATTGCAGCATATTATGTGCGCGTTGTCCCAGAATAATTAGGAGGAACACATCGTCGGACACAAGAGTAGATCAGAGATTCTTTCGCTTCATTTTCTTGCATACCTATGTATTTATACATACACAACAACAAAGCGTCTACACAAGCTGCACACCCAGATAACCGTTTTTGGACAAAACCTAATTAAAATAATACCGTAAAAGATGAGTCATGCTTAGAAATACTAACTAAACAAATGGCCTCCTTTGAAATAACTCAAGAATAATATGTTGCATTAATGTGGAGGAGGTACGTACATACACTGGTACCTATGTCTTCAATTCACAAATTTCTCAACTTACTTTTTCTCATTATTTTGCACATTTTAAAGTACGCTGCTTCCATCAAAATGCGTTGCAACCCTTGTAAAATTGAATCTTTTTTTGCACCACACGCAGCTAGTTGACAAAAATTTTATTTCCAACTGTATTTTACGCAAATACCTATCATCATCAGGTAAGGAAACGTTTTCGCGTTAAAGTTATTAATTATTACATTTGGGAATTATGGTGCACCATCTGCACGGAAAAAACCGCAAATGCTCGTAATGCTCTTTTTCACAGAAAAAAACCATATAATGTACAATACTAATTTGATGCTTGATTTCTACAAAATAGAGGACAATGTTCATTGTGTAAACGAAGCAAGCATTAAGCTCTGAATTCATGGCAATGCAATATTGTGATTCATTCATCTTTTTCTTCTTTCATTCAACGCTTCACCGTACTGTACACAGCCTCGCCCTAGCGTTATCCATCTTTGTCAATGCATTATTGTGATTTGTTAGTTCAATTAACCTGAGCTGATACCTTGACATAAGCAGTCGGAATAAATGTATAAATGCTGTACGCATTCCACTGTACAAAATGCTACTCAAGCAACATACTCATATAAATGTTCAATTTTTCTAAACTTAGATGTATACCAGCAGTTTAAAGTTAAAACTATAAAGTGCACTTTTGTATGTTTTCATCACACAAATTAGTTTAAAAAGTAAATAACAATGTTGACAATAAACCAGTTTAAAATATAAAAAGGCGACCAAGTAGCATCTAAACTCATGTGGAATCACCGTTACCAAACGCAAGTGTGCGAATTAAAGGACAGTATTTCAAATGCACATAAACTGGTATTTCACCAAAAACATATCTTGCAAGTTCCATTTATACCTTTTTTTAAAAAAAAAATCAAGGCACAGCTCTCAGATGTGAACAGAGAGTGTCTTTTGACCAAGTTGTGAGCCAGCTGAATGAATGTATAATCCTAGCATTTTATATAAATTACACCCTTTTGGACTAGTAAACCTCATTTCCCAACCAACTTCAGCGTCTTTTTGATTGAGTTTTTTTTCTGTCCGATGGAAGTAGTCAGTGCACCTAGCAATAATAATAATAATAATGATTTTGAACTGTAATATTGTCCTTCCATACACGGACAATACCACTTATCATCCTGTGATTCCGGTTGTGATGTGCATGGACATCCAGTCCAGAAAACCTCATCTCACTGAGCAGCGAAAAAGAAAAAGGTAAGAAGGGAAACTTGTTACATTTTGTTGACTATTCTTACTTACTTGTGATTCAGGTTGCCATCTCAACAAAGCCGCTTTATCCTTACAACGTGCCTGTTGGATTGGATAATATTATGAGTGTATTCTTCTGATCTTCGTCTTCATGTATCTCCATGATAATGTCATAATGGCGTGATGCGCAAAGCGGATTCTTCTACATTTGTATTTCATAATACGAGAAGGGGAAGGCATGCGAGGCAGTTTTTCTTTCTCCATCACTTTGTATATCGTTGGTAAGCTCGCCTTTTTTGCATCATCAAAAAAATACAATGCTCTGCTTCGCACAAAAGCATGCATGATATGTCGTGGTCTTTTTAGATATTACATTACGTTTCACAATAGTATCTCTACAATTACAGCTTCATTGTCGTGATTGGGATGATGATAATAGCGGCAGTCGATACATGTACCTACTCACCTGTTGAGTTTACCATTTTCAGAGATTTAAAGTAGTGATTTGTGTAAAGGTCAAAAGACTATTTGGTGGACTATATGAACGCCCACGCAGATTTCAAAAGAAAATCCCTCTTTCCCGGCTACTATTATCTACATAGCATAATCCTGTCAAGCGTACAGGTATTTTTTACATATTATTTAATGCGATTATTTGCGCGTATGGCTAATCGAAAGTGATTGGATTACACGCAAAACTTGTATTCAAGGTTTAATGATTAAAGTGTGCATAGTTCACCAACAAACGAATGGTGTAAAATGATTCGATAAAATGAAAAAAACGCAAGAAAGTAAGGGTAAACCACCTAATAGTACACGTCCAAAATCACTCGTCTGTAAACAACGGTCCGTTGACTACGTCAAAATAGAACTTGGGAAAACATATTTGCGAACTAACCAAAAATAACCCAGAGACATAGAAAAGTTGAGTTTTCACTTGACAGAAAGAAAAGAAAACAGATGAAAAAAATATGTTTTTCATTGACATATAGTAAACAGCCTGACAAAATAGTTCGTCATCATCATGATAAAAAATATTGACATCATTCAAATTACTGTAAATCAAGGTATGACGTTGGATTGTCATGCTAGTCTCATTGAAAAGCATTCAGCAAAGAAGACATTGGCTGAAGAAAAAGAAACCTGTGTGTATTTATAACTTTGTTTCTGTACGTTTCAAAGTATCTTTCCTCCAAATCCTAATAGGATTATTTTCATTCCTGCTGTAATAATTCTTTTTTACGTTCTTCAAGATAATCACAACAGCGTGTAATTGGAACTCAGAGTTTTCACCGTTATCGTGAAAGCATGTAAAACTTTGTCCGAAACCCTTCAATACTATTAGTACTACAGACACACAGGTGTACAGGGAAGCGTCTCATCGTCTCGTCTGACGCATTCTAGTACTTAACTAATACAAACACACCCTTGCTTGCATAAATTGTACACCGCAAAATACGTAATACGTTTCTGAGTAAACTCTTTATTCTTTCTGAAAGTACACACAGTTTTCTGTATATAATTAACAATTTTACTCTTATTTCTAAAGAAATCCTATCCCATGATGATTGACCTTGGCATTGGATGTGCATTCGAATATGTAGGTAGGTATATCATATTAAACTCTAAAACATAATATGTACCTAAATACATAAGCACGCGTGTACAATATATGCATTACGTATATCTTCTTGTTGTAGCCCTTTGATCTGTGAAAATAATAAAATCCCCAGGAAATCGTCTTACGCGGTCTTTTATTGACAGATTGTAAGTTATTTAACGACGAAGCTCCTCTCAATTTTCTCAAAGGGACAGTTTCCACGTCATGTACACCCACACCTTTGCATATTATTATGTTGTTTTTCTTTGCTATCTTCATAAATGATATTTTTTTGGAAAAAGTGTCACCACTGCCAGGCATTACAATATCAAAATATTATGAACTGGTTTAAATGCACACACGAAATATTCTTAACAGGCAGTTGAATCTTAACAAAGAAGCAAGGCTTTTTTAAAAAGAGCAGCTTATAAATTCAATGCACAGTTTTTTCCATTGAATTAAATCGTGTAATAGACACATTTGTGTATTTACAATGAAATGAAAAGATGATTATAAAAAAAGCAGTACGGTTTCAAGTTTACGAATGAAAAGATGTTGAGCATTCGTCAAAGAGGCCACCAAATACGTCGGGAAAAAATGTATTGCCTGGCTGGACACAATTTAGTACTTGTAGTAGAGTATGCCTTTTTTAGTACAGACCATCAAGATACCTAATGCTATTCTATACATTTTTATCATGTTGGTGGAGCATTTAGTGTTAAGCTAAAATCGATATTTTTTTAATGAAAAATATGAGTGTGCAGTTAAAACTGTAATGCTTTAGCTTTTAAAACTTATAATATCGGTGACGTCATTATTACAAATTCTTTACGAACTATAAAGATTTATTGCGTTTGGTTACAATATATAATTTTTTATTACAAATAAATTATGAATGAACGTTCACTGCAACCATGCTTCATTCAGTTTAGAGTTCAGATTTATTCAACTTACATATTTGCTCAATTTTCTTTTTTCTGCAGTGACAAAGGATATAAATCATTTTTTGAAATTAATATTTAAGTAGTCATAATGACTCTTTTTGGACTGTACACCGCTTCAAGGATGCAACAGTTTGATAAGGCAGCACACCATATTTTATCGAAATTGAAATCAGTCTACAAAAAAGGGTATATATATACACTATACAGTGACTTGTGCAGTGACTTGACAAAATCTTGAATATTATCTCTTGCCTTTCTTTTCCTTCTGCTGACTGGTGGTGGTATGGTGGTGTGTTGGCGCATTGTTTGTTGTATAACTTTAGCTACTGGTATTACATGTCTGTATATAAACTATTCGTTTTGTTTTTCTCTCCTGTACTTTATGCATATGAAATATACAATATTATTAACTTGTTGCAGCTCTGGATGCGAGATAGCTTATAAAAGCTTGCTCTTTTCTTTTGATAATTTTTTTTTGTGTAAGCGCTGTTTCACTTGACGAACAACTTGATACACAAAACACTGGTCTTGTCTGAGTATAATTTAAAATTTGGCTGAGATTATTGGTCAATCAATGAGAAGAAAACTATGTACTAGAAAGCAAAATTCCCATTCGTCTGTCCTTCTGATCAATTATGATAAATGAGTTGACGGGTTTGCTTTAGATTTTGCATAGAGGGGCCTTGGATGGTGCTTGAAATCAAGTTGGTCAATACATACCAAACGTGAATTTCAAATTTTCCCTCTCGAACTTGTAAGGAATTGACACTACAAGTGACTTCAAGGTTTTAAGGAAATTGGTTTACTTCAATGGGAAAGAAAAGGAGGAACGATTACAAAAGCTACTTTTTTAATACCAAACGTACGGTTGCACCATTGACTTAGAACATAGATTTCCACTCCACACTGGTCGGAAAAGCGCCTGAATCTTGTAAAAGATGAGTAGTAAAAAGCGGCCTGTATTGTTGAACAGAATAACCATTCAAATAAAAGTTGTTCAAATAAAAATTTAATTTTTAAGGATAAGCGGTTTTATTATCTTATATTATCTGGACACCTTTGGTAATAGTTCTTATCAAATTTCGATAAGCGCTATTACTTATTACTTCACGCTTACTGATGTAATTTAGGTTTTTGTTTGTTTGAAATAAAAATTATAGCACTTCGAACTGTATCACTTCACTTTTGCTAGCCCACACAATACTAGTCAGTAAGATGTGGAGTTTTTTGTTTCCCACGACGGTTAAACCCAGCTTTAGGTACCAACAAACAGTCTGTTGGAATGTTTTGGATTTGAATACCGATGTTTTTCGGATTTGTAATTTTACTAGTGATAAAAGTACCTCAAACTGTTTCGTTTCACTTATGCTTGCTAGCCCACACAATACTAGTAAATAATATTGAGCGAAATGGATGGTCAAACATTACTAAAGTGGGCGTCGAAAAATAGTTGTTTACGGCTCAAAATGCGAGGACGTAGGTTGAATTAAAAATGCAGGTGACAACGTGACAGTAATTAGATTAGTTTACATTTCTCTCTGTTAAACGGTGTGGAGTGGAGTTTTTTGTTTCCCACGGTTAAATCCAGCTTTAGGTACCAACAAACACTCTGTTGGAATGTTTTGGATTTGAATACCGATGTTTTTCTGATGTGTAATTTTACTTGTGATAAAAGTACCTCAAACTGTATCGTTTCGCTTATGCTAGCTAACACAATACTAGTAAGTAATATTGAGGGAAATGGATGGTCAAAAATTACTAAAGTGGGCGTCGAAAAATAGTTGTTTACGGCTTGAAATTCGCGGACGTAGGTTGAATAAAAAATGCAGGTGGCCACATTACAGTAATTTGATTAATTTTCATTTTTATCGGTTGAACGGTGTGGAGGTTTTCGTTTCCCACGGTTAAATCCAGTTTTAGGTACCAACAAACAGTGTGTTGGAATGTTTTGGATTTGAATACCGATGTTTTTCTGGTTTGAAATTTTGCTAGTGGTACAAAGTACCTCGAATTGCATCGTTTCACACTTGCTTGCCCACACAATACAAGTATGTAATAATGGGCAAACTGGACAGTCAAAAATTACTAAAATGGGCGTGGGTGAATAGTTTTTACGGCTTGAAATTCGCGGACGTAGGTTGAATTAAAAATGCCGGTGACAACAAGACAGTAATTCAATTAATTTACCTTTCTCTCCTCGGTTGAACGGTGTGGAGGTTTTTGTTTTCAACGGTTAAATCCGGTTTTAGGTACCTGCGTCTTGTTGATTTTATTCTCAACACGTAGATTCATACCAAATACATATCAAACGGTTTGTTGAACATCTTCCCAACCCTGGTTCCGAAAGCATTTTATTCATGTAAAAGGCGATGCAGGACGGTAATAAAAGAAGCCAGGCTATCATATTAACATTCAAATGTGTCTTTTTTTGAAAAAAAGTAAAGTAAACAGTTTCATTATCTTGGGACCCTTTTGGTAATTGTATTTATCAAATTATGCAAAATTCACGCTTACTGATATATGTGTATCAGCATTAAGGTTGTTTGTGCTAATAATAATAGTACCTCGAATTGTATCATTTCACTTTTGCTAGCCCATATAATATTAGTAAATAATATTGTGTAACTTGGATGGTCAAAAATCACTAAAATGGGCGTTGAGAAATAGTTATTTATGGCTTGAAATTCGAGAACGACAGTAGAATTAAAAATGCCGGTGACAATATGACAGTAATATGATTAATTTACCTATCTCTTGAATGAACGGATTGGAGTGTTTTGTTTGCTACAGTTAAGTCCAGCATTTTGTACCCGCTTCTTGTGGCCTATAATTGTTATTAGTATTGCCATGCATACACTGCTATTTCGGTGGTTATCATAGAATACATTTTACATATCTCCATTGCTCTAATTACAAAAAAACGCTCATCACCGCCAGCTGCTTCTTGGTCGATTCAGATTCAGGTTACTACCTGTTTATTTTCTTGTTACATCTTTATTTTTTGACGTTTGTGGTTGCATGCTCATTTCCATTTTTAACTCTTCTTATATCAGCATAATATTGGATTACATACACAATTTTTATACTTAAAATATTTTTTAAAATTGTGTCACCTTTTATGGAAATAATCATTGTAAATTGCTCAGCTTCAGAGAATCTCGAAATTTTGTCTTCAACAAATGTGTGCAGCACCTATATAAGATAATGATCAGTGTGTAGCATCTGCATTTCCATCAAAAAACTATCAAGTATTCATGTTGAGAATAAGTAATATAATGACTTGATGTAACGTCATCATAATATTATTGTCGTGGTAAGTTAAGCCAAAATCCGCCTTGTAAAAACAATAGAATAACTTGATGTCTGTGTCGCGTCATCAGTGTAATACAATGAAGAGAAAGTGTTATTCTTTTTGTCTTTCTAGCTGGTTTTTTGGTCATGATAACCATGCATTGAGTCGATAGATTGGTTGCTAATTTTACTGATGATGCTATACTAATTCACCACACCCCAAGTAGGGTTGTTGCGGTTGCCCTCCAACTCCACTTTCTTTAGACGTTAGTAAAATCAGTGAAAATTACATTATGCTTTAGATTCGTATATAGTGTATACCTACATATATAAAACTAGAAGCATACATACATACGTGCTGATCCCAGGGGTGCCAATAATATTTTGACAATGAATGGAAGACAATTATCGTTAATTTGGAAGACAATGACAAATTAAATAGTTTGTATAATTAACATTTCACATACAGCTAGGGCGACGACGGGGATTAGAATTTGGTTGTGTTTGCAAACTATGAATATTGTATGTATTTCAAATCGTGAAATCTGGCTGATTTAATTTACTTTTGTATTGTATTGCAAAAGGCAAAAGGTGATGAACATATGAACTAAGATACGTAGACATTAGGAAACATGTTTTCAGTCAAAAGGTTTCATAGAATATATCAACTGAAGTATGTATGCTTAATATTTACCAAGCATTTTTGTAACAAAAATGTGTTAAAAGCTTTAATAAACGTAGATTGTACATTTTAACTTTAGACAATACCAAAGCAAATGTCAAACCAGGGATCTTTGTAGAAATGCTGCTATTGATTGAGCAAAAAAAACAAAGATCGTACAATAAACATGAACTGATTTTTGGTACACTGAAGAAAGTTTTTAATTCCAGGTAGAAATAAAATAGAAATAAATATAGGAAACACATGTGAAAATTCATTGCAACGACTGCTTACAGAGATTCAAACACCTATGCATATATTAATTTCGGACATTAGAAATGTAAATAGCAGCACTATAGTTACATAGTAGCTAATCTACACATTATTTTAACAAAACACGGTTCGGTTCTCACTCCTTTCAAAAAACATTAATTTTTAGCGTTGTGTTTGCACTACAAAATTGTGTAGAGCTTTGGTTATCATAGATGAACTTTGTTTGAGGTAGTAGTCCCATTTTTTTGTTACTTTTCATATTCATTGTATTAATAATTAATTAATGATGCTTAGTAGCTATCGGGAATAATTTATTACTTATGTTGAACTGAAGAAACCAACTCAATGGCCAACAAATGTATTTTATTATTATCTTTAAAATTTGAAAACTGTTAGGATCCATCTTTGTTGGAGATATATTTACAATTTCTAAAACGTATTCAATGTATTATACTACGTTAAAGTACATTATATTTAATCGATTGAAGAAACATTTTAAATAGCATTTGGAGTTTAGAAGTGTTTAACCGTTAAACGTTGAAGTTCAAAATGTTACAACAGTTGGTTCGAGTGATGAATACTTGAATGTTGAAAACAAAATTGGAAAAGCTACAATAGTTTTCGCGTTGATTGACACGCGGACTCAGAAATTCCTCAAATGATGCTCGTTGTATTCAAACCTTAATAAAATTGGAATTTGCACTTTGCTTTGTCTTATACGGATTATCTACAACAGCTCAATGTAAATTCCTATTTTTTGCAGTATTTATCTTGAAATGTTGTACGCTAAGGCGAAAATGATCGAATATGTAGCACATTCTATAAACCATTTCCAATTGACGCAAATACATTTGTCATCATTCATCAAACTTAAAAGCATTAATAGTTTGTTATTTCAAACTGCTCTACTTATTTAATCACCTGATAATGATCAGACTGATAAATAATGATCTGTACCACCGGCTAAGTGAAGTGGACACAACAAAAATATTTTCGCGAACTGCTATCAACATATCTTTAGCATAAAAACAAGGTGCTGGTAAACATCATGATGATCCATATAATATTTTTTTCGTTTTGTTTTCAGATTCTATGGATGAACCACGTGTGGTACCTCTCACGAAATGGGGATTATTTTCGAGAAAGTTGTCATCATAGCTGTAATACTGAAACCCCACATTACCAGGGTATTTCTGAGAAAACAATTTACTCGGAAATATCCAGAGAACCCACGTTATTCTCAGAGGCACAGGTGTATGTACCCGCGTGCATTATCTGGCCTGTTTATTTCAAGATGATTATCGAATTACTGTCAGTGACAACAGTTTTTATGACTCGTACTAATTATAATGACATTTATCCTGTTGTAAAAGATTCTAATTATGTTTATCAAATTTTCCGAAACTAGGCGCTTACCGATATCTTTCAGATTTACCTGTACCACAAATTGTTTATCATCTCGTTTTTGGAAGCCCACACAATACTGCTACAAGTAGTAAAAATTGAATAAATTGGCTAGTCAGAAATGGCAAAACAATATAACAACGTGTACACGTGTGTCCCGAAAAAAATGTAATTATTTACCGCTTGAAATTCGCGGACGTCATTTGAATTAAAAATACTAATGACAATATGCATGACACTAGTATGTTTAATTTACTTATGCAATACATAGGAGGAAAGGCAAGTATGTAGCTCTGGGAAATACCTACAATGTCTGTGCGTAGGCGCGTATACTTCTTTGAGCTTCCTTTTGAAGTGTATGAGAGCAAAAATCAGTGACGATGATAAACAGGGAAAGTAATACGCAAATAAAAAAATAACCGAAAGTGTCAAACTTGATATTGTTCCCTGGTACAATTGTCGTCTTCTTGAAGCCATTCAAGCTGATGATGTCGGTGGCGACTAAATGACGCGAGATAGCAAACAACTTGCTTCCTCACCGTTTCCTCCTGCTGCTTGGTTAACAACAGATTGCTGTTAGTATATAATGGCAGGGGAATTAAAAGGGAAAACTGAGAAGAACAAAAGAATAAAAGTAAATAAAAAAAAACAAACAAGTAGGCCAACTTTTTGCTGTGTTTAGTAACTACAGGTGTACCAGCAACTGACTATAGTCGTCATCAGTGCAGTGAAAAGTTTTGTGCATATTCCACATTTTCTTTAACTGTATTAGCGTCGTTTCTACATTGATTATGGGGACGAATGACGACAGAAGTTCACTTAGCTGGATAGGGGTGGAATGAGACCTAATTCTGATATTTCTTTTGTTCGCAGATGCATACGTAATTAGGTAAATGCTGTGTCTCAATTCTTTGTCGTTGGCTCTCTGCCGTGCATGCATACATCACATACTTTTTTGCAATTATTGAAGCCATTTACAAACATACTCTGGTCTAGATGAAACTAACAAACCGTTTTAAAACAAACTATTCTTAACATCCACACAATGTTTCATATTGCACTAGTTTCATAAATTACAATTACCTATGTACAATTTTCATAAGTTACATAAATTTCTGTCTTTAAAAATCAACTATGTAAAAGCTGATTCATCATTTATTACGTTATAAATATTGGAAAACGTTAAGCAATCTGTCATACTGGTTGCTTTAAGTTTAAGAAGAATTTGTTTGGTCTCCTAAACTAAGCGGCTCTAGAAACAAATATTTTTTCGTGCTTTTATGTGAAGATGATGCCATAACCTGATGGTTTATTATGCTGAGAATTAAATCCATGCTAAGGTTTTCCAGCTCTGCCAGACGGAATCGATTTTTAAACGGTAACTATTTCCGTATTCATTGGATTTTCGTAAACAATCTAATCTAATAATAATAATAACAAACACATATTTTTGGGTATTGTATGTAGGTATTTGTACATTCATTGATTTGGAAAATGATGTAAGAAATTCTCACAATCAGTCTCATCTATCAACTGTTATATTTTCGCTTATGCTTTCTTTTTCTGTCTGCCTACATAAAAAGAGAAAGCTGTGTTAAATAATAATGAATAATAGAAGGGAAATTGAAAATAATACCACTGAAGGAAACAGAATTGAACACGCTCTTGTCTCTTCTGATTATGCTTATTATTGCGGTAAACTTCTTACATCTTTTTGAGTAACTAAGCCATGTTTAATGAACACTTGAAAGATAAAGCTTTTACAGTATACAGATACATCTACGTAACTATTTTTAATTTGTCATTTTTGCACGGCGTACAATGTATGGGTTGTCAAATTCATTTTAAAGATGCTTTCATCTTCAATTATGTACTTACAAAACTTTAATGCGATATGATTGAGAATATAAATTAAATGTTTCATGTGATGTATAGGCAATGTGCTCTTTCGCCCACGACTTTAATAAAGCTGGCCAGCTGGCAAGCTAATGTAGGTAAGTGGTTTTCAGTTTTACGAATGAGAAACACGACAACATATTAATTAAAAAGAGGTAACTTTTTAGTCGTTACAAGGACTGGCACGAAAGCGGAATGAATCCACTAATAATTGACAATTGACGACTAAGTCGAATTTAAAAGCTTTTCTTCAATTTAACATACAAATGTAACTACCTATTGTTGTCGTATGGGTAGAAGGACGGTTGGTTGAAGTGGTACTATTTTTGCCTGAGTGAGTCTTCTTGACATACTAGGTAGTAGAAATTACATACAGTTTGTAAGCCAAGTTTATAATTGTTTTAAAAACGAAATATATAATATTAATAATGTACGGATTTCCTCTAACCCCATCAACTATTAATTCAAGTGTAGTGTATTTAACATTGAACATCGGTAATTACGTCCTTAACAACTTTACTCAAACAAAAACACGAGAATTTAAGCATTTACATATTTGATTTCATGGAACACTTCGGCAATTTAATAAATGCTTGGTTTTCATAGTTTTTTCTGATACTTATATATATTATATATGATTGGCAATTAGGTGATCATTCCGAATATTTTCTCCTGAATATCTTTCATCGCTGATGATGACAATGGTGTGCTTAGTTACTTTTAGTGAATTTTGATTTAATTTTTTATCATAATAAAACATATACTATTTTAGAACAAGTTAGCAGCAATTTCAATTGAAATTAATTCTAGCTATTAGGACTAGTTTTTTGAGGCGTACTTACGTAAAATTAATAAAAACAAAATTTTGAAGTGACGGACTTATTCACGAGGAGTACATTTTAATAACAAATTAGTGATTTGAAGGGTATTCGAGTGAACAATGGAATTATTTATTTCGATGTAAAAAAATATTTATCTTCCATGATGAGGATTTATGACAAATGAATCAAAGCGTTAAATTCCTTTGTTTATTAAAATACCCTTTAAAGCACCCATTTTTTATTGAAATCAAAGTTCTGGATAAGCTTATTTGATGAATTTTAACCGCTCAGTGTTCTCTGATTGCGGTTTTGAAGGCCTCGCATATTAATACTACAAAATAAGCCAGCAGTGTACAAGTACTTTAAAACATCCAATATCTGTACACATGTTGCTCTTTGTTGATGTTACTCAAATTTTCAATTTTAATCTAATGCAACCAGAATTTGTAACATTGTTTATATGCACTCATCAAAATCTAATTTCATCTCGTATAGCCCCATTGATTCTTACTTTCTTTTAACCATTTAATTGTTGTTTTAAAAGTCAAATGTAATCTAACTAAAACTTAAAACACCGTTTAAAGCTAAACTTGACCGTACGTAGTAAAATAAGGTCAAACTGGAGCCTGTTACGGCACTGTGTTGCTTTGTAATGTAATCTAATCCTATGATCGTTGTCACGAATAATCAAAGTTGTAATTCGATTCCTTTGACACTGTAATTGTCAAATCAATGATTGTGGCTACATTCATTTAAATGAAATTTTATGCTGGTCTCAAAAAATACAGTTGCTAGGCAAAATAGGACAAAGAAAGGCAGGAACCGCGTCCCTGGTTCAGTATATTTGTTCGTTTTATCATTCGGCTCCATTTGCATGCAAACTCCATATCTTGTTCAAACAGTATTGTCGTAGCCACAACCACCACAACTAGAACAGTACCATTGAGATGATTAAGACCGTACTGTATCTCTATACTCCTAAAAGTGCAGGTGGCCAGTTGGGTTGGATGCTGGATTTCTGTAATGATCCTCGTCCCTAAACCATAAACTATTCTCTATTCTTTTTAAAACCAATGCTTGGATAGTTAATACGTTAGTGTTTGAAGTTTGCATTATGTGTAATGATGCTTAAAAGAACAAATACAGTGTAAGAAAATAGGCACAAACATACCTATTCATACACTTTGTCCAATCATTTTTTGGGTCTAAGCACGTATCCATATCATAATCCAAACAGTCATTTGGAAGAAACTTACTTAATTAGTATTTTTCCCATTTTGCTTTATCTCATTTATGTCTTCTATCAAATTTTTCATGTTATTTTATTTTCAATTTTTCATGTTATTTTATTTTCAATTTTTCATGTTATTTTATTTTCAATTTTTCATGTTATTTTATTTTCAATTT
>JAHZMT010005387.1:0-11200 GCA_027743785.1 Sinhomidia bicolor
AAGTGAGAAGTTGAGAATGCAATTTTTTGGAGAAACGCAAATTCTTTGCACTTTTCATAGAATGCAAAGGGAGTTTGAAAAGTCAGTCAAATAGCAAAGAGATTTCGTGGAATCCTCTACTGCTCTGTCTTTGTCAGAGGAGTAGCTTATTTTCTCGTCATTATCAAGTTTCCTTGTTTGACAATATTTTACTGTAGAATCTACATTCTTACGAAATACAAATAGTGAACATTGGCACTTTTCTGGGTAAAACGGCAAACGCACACGTTACTGTCAAATCATGTCTCGCCGTAAGTAATAATGCTAGATAAAATGAGTTAATTGCTGCTGGTTGGTCTACACATGCACGTTGACGACATGTACACATTTTTTCGCTTCTGACAATGGCATCACTGTCTTGTGTCGCTTTTTGTACATTGTGTCTACTGCTCGACTAGGAAAAATTATAATCGTAAAACTGGTGATATATATGGTACTATTATCAGGATCTAAAGGGAAAAACCAACAACTTCCTATTTTGCGTTTTTATGGGCAATCATTGCAGTCCCATATGAATGTTGATGTAAATATTGCATTACAGCACGTTCACGTAAGCAAACTTCCTAAATAGATTACACAGTCAGACAGCAGCATGAGTTGTGCATATCATCAGCTTCATCATCATGATCATCGCTGGGAAGCAGAAAACATGAAAAAAGTTTTTAATGATTTTGATGGGTTGGCTGTATGCTGTTGGTGCTTGCTTCTTGCGATGATGTGAAACCGGAGGAGAAGAGGGCGATAAGTCTGCAGCAACATGGGAGCTCTCAAAATATATTTGATAAGCGTATTATAGTAAACATAATTTGATAAAAGTTTTGCAACGTTTTTCTAAATAAGGAATGCGTTTATTTTTATAATCTACATACATATAGCTTGGCCGTGGGAAGAATCTGTCGTTTAAAATACTACGTGTGCATTAAAAATAAATAAAACTCCATGTTATTGCCAAAATAAGTTCTCAACAGCAGCAGACGCATGGGTAATTGTAGGAAATTGGAAAATTTTTCACTTTTTCCTGAAATGTATAACCACACGTGATGGTTTTATGGTGGATCGGCTATAATGTATAAGGAGAGTGATGAGATTATGAGATGCAAGAAAAATATTCAATGCTCAGTGGGTTTACGTATACAATTATTATTATTATTTGTGTTTTTTACGCGAAATGCATATATTCTCAGTTTGCTTGCCCTTTCAGAAAAAAATGTTCTATTTTTGTTACACCGTCACGAGGTGGGTTGGAAAAACAAAAATGTGCAATTTTGACCAAGTTGTTATATAATTCCATGAATTTCATATCAACCACTGATGTAGCTCAGAAGGAAAAACTATATGGAAAGGGAAATCAATTACCGGAGAGGTAAATTATCCATTATGCCACTATGCCTTTTTGTACATACTTATTATTATACACGTTGACTGGTGGTAAAACTGTGGAACTAGAGCGAATAAAACGATAATGTGAGTAAATAGGTACATACATAACTACGTCGAGTAATCATGTTCATGGCTGGATCGATTGGCTTGAAAAATGGACACTAGGAAAATGTCTAGTGCTTCGTCGTAAGGTACGGTTGTCAATTGTCAAGCTAAGCTACTAATACATAATGTGCACTTGCTTACGCCAACAACATTATGGAATAATACGAAGAATCGATGAAATTTCTCGAGACGTTTGACTACTCGACTAGTTCTTGCTTTTATACCTAAATGCTAAATACCAAGTAAAATTTTATGGTTCTTTGTCTTTAGCTCTGCTTCCCCGTACAATTTTTCCAATGAACCATCATTCAATTTAGTTCTTATTATTCGTTGACGTTATGCTGCTTTGGTTTAATTTTACCTTTTCAGTTTAATATTGTGTGCTTGGTTTTATATCGACCATGAAATATCAAAATTTAATTTATGAATATTGGATGCCAAGTAGATATCTATGTATACATGTACACCTGTAGGTACTTACACCAAACTTATTTACTATTGCTGGTTGTGCAATATTGCATGTACGAATTGACTGATATTGACTGGACGAGAAGCGTACGTCCTGCTGTCACACGCTGTCATTTTACCACAATCCACTGCACATGTATTATTGTACAGAGTACTTATCATTGTATTCGGCAACCGTTCAAGTGGGCAATGTATATAAAGTGGACGGATTTATTATAGCAAATAATAAAAACCAAATACATATAATCCAATCCAGGAGAACAGCGTTGTTGTAAACTACTTGAGTTATTTTTTCGTAACTGTAATATAATTCCACATTTTCATTCGACATGGCGAGGTGTGGTGGTGATGAAAATGAAGAATGTTTTTGGGAAAAAAACATAACTGCTCGCAAAAAACAGCAAAAAACTCGCAGCGATAAGGTTCCATATTGCCATATGACATGTTTGATGTTTGCCATTCACCATTCACTCTTTTTATTTTTTTACGTTGTTGTTGTCGCTGCTACTGCCACTGACTGATATGTGACTTTGCATTGCATGCACCTATGCATTCATATATTTCCATAGGTAATCCAATTTAGATTTTGTTTCATTGTGATTAAGCAAGTTATCGCAAACGGCATTAGTAACGTTTGTAGCGCAATGCCAAAATGTGCCGTATGAATAAATACATGGCCAGGCTGAAAGAGCAAATGTGTGTTTACCAGCACGTACATACATACATCGTGTGTGCAAAACCAACGACATGGCTTTCTCTGTCCTCATGTATTTTTGTGTGTCCTGCCACATCAAACAAAAAGTAGAGCACAGGTAGAGAGGGAGAGAGGGAGAGAGAGAGAGAAGCATCATTATGATCATCATATTTATTTATTATTATTGGACATTTTTGTGATCAGTGTGATCACACACACATAAAAATGGACTGTGGTGATATTCACAAGTAAACTACCGTACTGCAATAATATTACACACAAAAAGTAAAACAATTTTCCATGAAACAAACGTATCTCCGTTTTACGCTCCGTTGCAGAAATCGAGTCCTTTTGTTGTGCTCTTTTTTCGCATTATTATTATAATTCATCAGATCTGATAGTCAACAGAGGAGTAGTGTACAGACTTGATCTGATTATTATTAAATAAATTAGAGCCGTCGTTGTTTATTTATTGTTACGCTGAATGTACAAGAAAGAATATCTCAACAAAAAAAACAACAAAATAGTATTAGTTCCATTGCTCGTGTTTTTGCATAAGTTTGCGCATTGTTTCTTCTTCCACATTGTGTATGTCTGTGTGTGTGTATCCATTAGTTTGTCTCTTTTGTATTCCGTGGATTTTGTGTCCGTGGACAGGCCAGCAACAACGAAGAGGAAATAATTCTCTTGGGTTTCAGCAATATTTTTTTTACCTGATCAGCAAAACAAGACGAGTCGAGTGTGCGTGTTTGTGCATGTGTCAAACTTTAGTAGAAGTAGCGAGAAAGGGAAACCATGTACAAGCATTTTGTATATATGTTCACTTTTTTATTGGAAGTTTTTTTTTCTGATTCCTTGTAACTATTTCATCATCACTGCTATGCAAAATTCAAGCCACAAAAGGCCACTAGCAAGCACCAAAAAATAAACAGTAGGATTTACTTTTCTGTTCGGATATGATGTTGTTTCGCCCTTTTCTGGATGGTTGAATAAGAAAACAATCAAAGGAGGATTTTTAAAACATTTTCCCTTTCTTTTTCATCATTATCAGTTTGTTCACCGGTGGTGGTGATGAACATTCGATTTGACTATAGAGCATAGTTCCTCTTGCGAAAAAAAAGAAAAGTGAGTGTGCTGCCACTGCTGCTGCTGTTGCGGCTGACCGATATTGAAGAAAAGGCTACTTAACTTGCAATTTGGGGCGCATTAGCAAGGAAATTGAATGGAAATTTTAGTCAAATGGTTTTAAAAGTTTTTTTTACAGTGATTCTATTTCTATTCTACCGTTATTTTTTCCTGTCATTTAACTACTCAAAAACACTGCTGCAACTGAAAGGAACAGCTAAAATCCAATTGTAGGGAATGAATTGACAATTTGTTTCAAGCCGTCATATTGTAATGTTTTTAAGAAGGATGAATTTGTAATGATGATAAATGAGTTTATTAGTACTTTGGTAGATGTCTGTCTACAGGCGAATTTGAAAAACTATGATAGATATATATATAAGATGGTTCATAGTGGCGTTATGTTGACGCTGTGAGTGTCTAAAGTTTATGTTTTAGTTGAGTTTTTCATTTTGGCAAATGACTTATTGTCTTTTGGCTCAACTCTCAGGATTACTTTTTATTAGCTAGAAGTGTGACAATGAAATTTTGGTAAAATGTAGGACGTTACGTTAATTTGTTTGCTTAATGGGATAGTAGAGTGAAGAAACGTGCATCAAAACTGAATCTCATTTTTTGTAGCTTTGATCTTGCAAAAGTTTCTAAATACTCTACAATTTTCCTCCTTTTTTTATTACATGTATGCATTTTTATACTATATATTCATATTTACACAGTAATGCTTTTAGAAAAGATGTAAGCTAAACGATATATGCAAGCAAAATGATGGATTTTGTTTAGTGTTCAAAATAATTCTACAATGAAGATGTTCGCCTTGGTTCCAATCCTAGTAGTTTTCGGAATGCTCTCATTATCTGTGAGCATTTGGCTCTCCCGCTGTTCAATTTGTTGTCGAAGAAAAAGAACGTCAAATAATAGTGAAAACAATGGTGACGGTTCAAGCGGCAGTAATAGCAGTGAAGGTGGTAATGGCGGTGGGGGAGACAACAATGGAAGCAACAATGGTGGCAGTAATACTGCAAACAATAGGTATGCAAATAAAATAGTAAATTACTGTCTATGCGCAAAGAGTCGCTGGCGACAACAGCGCAAAAAGAAACAGTTGGAGTATTTGCCACCGTTTCTTGTCGACATTTGCAAAGTGGATAGTAAGGTTCCTTTTGGGAGCATAAGTAGTTTGCCGAGTTTACCACCATCTGAGATCCAATACCAGCAGCAGGAAAATTCACATGTTATTACAGAAAAGGGGGATGGCGGCGGCGGTGGTGGTGGGGGAGGAGGAGGCGGCACTAGTGGCGGTTTTGGCACAGGAAGGAAAAGGAGAAGAAGTTCGGCAGCGGCAATATTAAAAGATTTTGAAGACGACTGTGAAAAGTTATGCGGCGGTAGTAGCAATACCACTACCAAATATTGTTGTTCTTCTGATAATTTGCAAGGCGAGAGTTTTCGAGGTCGAGATAATCTTGCCTTTGAATCTGACATCGTCACGGTCAACAATTATTCCAAGACAAAAGCATCATCATCATTGTCTTCATCTTCTTCCTCCTCCTCTCCTACTTCTTGTTGCTGTTCGGAGGCTCCCAGTAATGATAATAATAAGACATTATCGACAGATGAATCAAGGTAAAAAATAGTAATTAAACTTTATTCATAAACGTCACTCTTTTTCCTCATCAAGCAATACACACAACATTTTCGTGCATCTGCCATCAGTAGAAAGATATAACGGATCATATCAAATTTGATTATGTTGTGCCAAGTAAATTATAATAGCCTTTTTTCACATACACAGTTTTAAAACATTACAGTCTACATTAGTCTGCATGCGTATCAAATTGATGATCTGGTATATTCTGTTGTTGTTGTACAATATTGTTTATTTATCGATGGCGGCTGACTGATAAGAGTAAACAATTCTTTGAAATGATCATGACCATCATCGTCGTGATGCTTTTTTGTGCAAGTAATGAAGGTTGAACTCTATTATACCTACGACTATACTACTGTTACAAACTTATTCAAAGGTCATATGCCTTACTCAAATAAAGACAAAATCCTGAAATATTTATTTAATTTAAAAAAAAAATTGTATGAAAAGTAAAAAATACAAACTCAATTTAGTCTGATGTTGGTAATAAAATGATGAAAATAATAAACATGTAAAAACTGATAAGAGGAGTGAAAAATAGCATAATTTTTTTATAATGAATGACATTGCAAATTGCAATAATAACAATAATAATGCGTACATGTATGAGCTCATTATTCTTATCTTGATAAGACCCACACATTGACATTACAAGCACAAACTAATGGCTTTATTTTCTGTGTAGGCATTTCATTTTGGTGGCATTATAGAGGAAAAAGTGATATAATACGAATGGTTAGAGGAGATTGGTTTTATGCGTATTGGCTAGTTCTTTTTTGCATTGGTTTGTCAACGTCAAAGTCAGCAGCATGTTACATTTGTGCACATTCTGTTCAAAGAGCAAGGTAAAATCCGATTAGACGTGATATGATTTAAGACTTTATATGTCATCGTCAACTCCTGTCACGCCAGCTTTTTTAACAATGTGACTTGCTGATTTTTCTTCTAAATACCATGTACCTTAATAGGCACTAAATAATAATAGAGTACAATGTAAGTTAATAGGCTTTTATTACATGGAACGATTCACCTGTAAAGAATGGCAAAATATCTTATTTTTCTTCTTGAGAAACGACGACGATGATGATGCGCTGGCAGAAATTAAGAGGTGTCAACCATTTACCCATCTTTTACACACTCGCATGCAAGTTATAAAAGGCTGTATGCTCCATATATAATCAAGCTCATCATCATTATCTCACACCGCCAGAAAAAAATATTTACAATTAAATAATACCATAAAGGTGGTGGTAAAACAAAACGTTATTGATGTTGCGTAACGAAATGGTATAAAATTATTCTAGCTAGGTACTGGGTTAAAGCCCTGACGCTGATGATTGTCGTGATGATGAGGACAATGTTATAGCAAACAGCTGTGTATGAGATGGTAAACTAATGAGAGATAATTACAGTACAATGCTCCTCTTCATCTTTTGTCACTTAGTGTGTACTTAATATTTATCGTAATAGTAATAATAACTATTAACTATAATATAGTACACACTCTACTTAATTTCACTCCTTCGTATTCCAATAGCTGTGCTGCTAAATAGAGCTACGTACACGAAACATGCATTTTTTTGTTGTTCTTCTAAAAGTCATAATTGCTGTAATAATAGACATGATGTGCATTGGTTAGGTATTAGGTATAGCTACCTACAACAACTATCCTCCTCATCCTCTCTCTCTCTCTTCTTTTCTATATAATATAAAGCAGTAGTTAAGACGTAACGGTAATTAAAAGGGATTATTATTATTATTATTACTGCACTAACGGCATAAAAATAACAATCATCATCATAACCTTAAGCGTTTTGTTCATACCAAAGTACTATAGTGCGCGCAGACAAATAATAAACAGCAGTAAATTGTTGGACTAGTAAACTCCAATCAACTTGCCCCAGTAACACACGAAAGAAAGGCTGAGAAGAAGAAAAAAAGACGTGTGACCAGACAACGGGACTTTACCACCTCGTATAAAGCACGCAGGCGCGCACACACACATACAAAAGAATAGTAAAATTGTAAAAAAATCAGATAATAATGATCATCTTGTTATGTAGAAAAAAAGCATAATAATAGGAGAGATAAAAATAATATGAAATATGACGTTCGTGTATTTTGATAAGTGTAACAAATCAGTGTTGGAGAATGGAGAGATTAAAAAAGCAGCAAAGTATATAGCAGTATATTTATTAACAACTTTTGTACTCATACTTGCTTTAAAGGTGCGGAACTGCAAAAAGGTTTATATATCCCTATATACACTTGCTCCCCAGCCTTCATTAATATTCACCATGTAGAATGGTCTCGGCTAATAATGAGATCAGCTTTTATTTTTACACAGTCTCTCCTGGAGTCTTCGTCTTATTTTTTAGATGGCTTTATTGTTATTACTTTGTCGTGTTGAGAGTCACACCAAGTTGGTCCGTAGCTGGCACGATCCGGATTGTCTGTAAAAAATATATAACCTTCTTATAATAAAAATAGAAGATGATATAACGTTGCCTTTAAATATATTCCAAAGTATTACGCACGCATGCAAATGAAGAGGAAAGCTACTCGACGACGGATGCTAGTAAAAGGCCAATCGAATTACTATGCATGTATGATAAGTAATAAGACAAGCATAAATTAAAAATGTGTTGTGCCGTAGCAGGTTTCTATTGTGCAAAGACCAGTAGCGTTTCATTATTTTCTTCTCTCGTTGTGTGCGCCTTCCAGACAAGCAGACAGGCAGGGTAGTACCTACTAATCAAGTCTTTTTTAAAAAAGAGTGATGGTGAAGATGAGAGTGGAGATGTTAAAGATTTGTAATCCTTTAGTAGTAGTAGTAGTAGTTGCGCTGCTGCTGCTGCTGATAATGTAGAAATTTGTGAATTGTTGCGATACCTTCACTTTTTTATTTGTTCGTGCACATATGCCATCTGCTTACATTTTTTCTCTCCTCTGAAGAATCAAAATTGAAAACAAAAAAAGGACAGCAGCCGAGGAATGGATGATGGGATGATCGAGCGAGATGAATTATAAATGGTGTAATGGGATGTTTTTCTTCTCTCTGGCACACGGCCCATTTCTCTTTTTTCTCGGACTGCTGACTTCTGACTGACTGATGATGAGCATAATGTGGAAACAACAATAAAAGATGCATGCGAGTTACCAATTTAATTACTTTATAACATAAGGTTTATATGTACGTGTACATATACCTACCTAGACAATATTATATTGTAGTCAGCAGAAGTACTGCCTCGTTTCGATTTTTAACACAGAGAATTTTTTCATTTGATCTAATACCGAGTACCATAGAATGTAATGTAATGGAACAATAATAATAATAGAAATATATGATTTTATTCTCCTCTGTGGATTGTGGACCACTTCTGACTTTTCTTCAGAACAAAAAAAAACTTGGGTTTAAAAAGAAGAAAAAAGTCTGTTCAAGCATATGTTCTTCTGGTTATTAAAGACTGAGAAGAACAGATGTAAATTATTCCAACTTGGGTATATAATACTCTATTATGGCACTCCATTATGAAGAGTTTATCAAGCAGAAGAAATGAAATCCTACATTTTTTTCTTTGGAAAATGCCAACTTGGCGATAATGACAAGCAATAGTAGCATTCTCTCTGTGTGCAATACTGCACTTTGCAGGGATCATGGGGCAAATAATCCTCGTAATATTAGTAATCAAATTCGTCTCCTTCAGCAGGCAGTGGATTTCAATCCAAATTTCGGAATAAAGTCTTTTCTTCACATTTTGTGCACAAGCGCGTGTAGGTGGGTGTGTATTGTGCATAGTGCTTTGAGCTTTGTCCCATATATTTTTTGTTTGTTTCCTGAAAGCTGTGTAAATAACATTTTTGGAGATTTCCTTTTCTTAGTATTTATTTATTACAAAACTTTACTCCTCTCTGCCAAGTTTCCGCCAACAAAAGGCACACACACCATTTGCACCTTTTCATGTCGGGGCTGCTGCAGCAACGACGACAAGTACACGTGCCCAACCTTCAAACAGAACAGCTTTCATAGTTCACTTTTCAGCAGTTCCTCTCTTCCGTCTTTGTTTCTGCCTGTTTTTGTAAACTTTTATCTGGGTCACTCGATGGAAACGTTGAAGATAATAAATTTTCATGGAGCTTGTGGAATACACTTCCTGTTTATCACACGTTTTTCTCGTTGAAACAAGAAATGAATAGCTTTTAAAATATTCAGATAAAATTTTTTTCGTCGAATTTATGCTAAAAACCAGTCGATCGTTAAAGAACTCTAGGAAATTACGGATAATAAAAAAGTGGGTTACACAAAACTCCGTTTAAGTTTATGGATTCATCATAAGAAAAAGTAACACGGAACAACCCTAAAGAAGAAAATTATTCGTCCAACTTTAATATGATAATGAGAAAATAAAAAAAGAAAGGGATTATTTTGATAACTGTACTGAACTATGGACAACTTGTTCGTTTTGACGTATCAGCATAATAATCTAAGATCATGAATCTCTTTAGTGGAAAGGGCCAACGGTCCTTTCAAGTCAAGATAATAATAATCATCAGGAATAATGGAGAAATGTGTTTGAGGAACGGTGCTAATGTACGATAAAAAAAACAAATCAAATCCAACTCGACTTTACGATTACGAGTTCACAAGTCAAACGCATACACTGAATTTATCCAACCTGAACTGGAGCCTGTGGCTGGAAAGAGATTATAGAAAAAAAAGTTCCTCGTCATTTATTTTTCAAAAGCTGTTATTATTGACTCTTGAAGTACGTCTGTGCATGAGAGTGTATCGAGCAAGTCAACTACCTATATACTTCATCTTGCACCATCATCAATATCATCATGATTGGTCTGTAGTTGAAATCTTTGCTTTTTCAAAGAGTTTCACAACCTTCAAAGTTGAGTGAGGCGAGGATCCCTCTACTCGTCGTAACTATCCACTGGAAAAGATAACAAAGTAGCACTGTGACAGAACAAGGTTATTTTGTGGCACTAAAACATTTACGCTTCACTGGATACCAAGGAAAAGTATAGCTACCTACCCACCTATATCGGCGTGAGTAGGTTAGGGTTTTTGTTTGTTGTAGTAGTAGTGGTTGATGAGTTTCAGTTTGGCTTGGGGGCAAACACGGGTAGACAAGGTACAAGTCCCTACATACGTTCGTAAATAAGGTATAAGATGAAGAGACAAAGTAAAAAGCAAAGTGAATAAGAAGAAGCAGATGCGACTTGGAAAAGATGTTTCATCGTCGTCAGCAGCTGCAGCTGTTCTTAAAGATTAAGAAAAAGACTGGCAATAGTTTTTACGTTCAAGTTGACAGACCATCATATCCACGGAGTAAAAACCAACGAAAAGGATTGATGACTGTTCAATAAAGATAATGACCCGAACTGCGAAGAACTGGGGAGAGTTGGTATGTTATCCAGTGAATGACAAGTCTTGGTCTTGTGAGTAACGAAAAAAGAGCAACATCTGGTGCACAGGCTAGCCACTTTGGCTTCTCTATAATATTGGAGGATCGTGCTAAAATAAAAATGCATCGTTAAAAATATTATAGTACGCATGTATGTATGTACGTATGTACTGGCTACCTGAGACCTGAGCCCACTGCTCTTCTTGGTACAAGTGTGCCGTGTATTACGAAAGAACGAAGAAAGAAACTGGAATTTTTTAAAACAGAGAGTTGGCTAGAGTGAGAGGGAAAGGCGCCTTTTCATCTGGCGTTTTTGATCTTTGT
>JAHZMT010005388.1:0-11743 GCA_027743785.1 Sinhomidia bicolor
TTGCTTCAACTGCTTGCACTAGTGTCTTTACTCTTGTCTATTTACATTACTTACACACTGCATTCATAATACAGCTTTAGGGATTTGCTTTCTATTCTGTAGCTATCAGCTTCTCGACGAGTGAGCGCAGAGCAGAAGCATAATATGCAGCAAACTCGGTATTCTCCAGCAGTTCTCCAAAGACCGATGCAATGGTACTCTCACAATTGGTATTATTTTTCAATATCAATTCCAATCCAGTTGTCGGAGTATAAAATCTATTTTGTTATAAGGTACTGAATACGTATAGCCAAAGGCGAGTATATTGAATACTAAACAGTTTTCTCAGATATTGCCACTACTGATTATTTATTCCGTTGTAATCATGTTCCATGATATAATGCATAAAAAATATTAATAATAACTTCTTATATATTCATGTACGAAGAAATCTCTGGAGAATTGTTTTTTATGGTTGGTTTTTTTCCAGCGTAAATATCCTTGTCCTTCATGGAAAAAACTAGCTCATCTCATGAATCCGAGTTTAAATTCCCTATCAAAGGGGAGTTCTCCCTCTCACAGAATTTTTGAAAGCAAAAATCACTTTAAATAATTAAAAAAATATTATCAATTTATTTTGCTTTCTTAAACATGTGATGTGATGTCAGAGTGATGACTAGTTTACATATACGATATGGTTAGATCGCATTGCATACATTTTGTAAAAATTTAAATTGACTTATGTAATATTACAAATAAATGGAGTAATGCAACAAAGGTTCTGTTTCCGCTGTTGACCTCGCAAGAAGCTACACTAATCTGGAAAGTGACTGAAATGTCATATGTACTTAATTTATTGTAATATTTTGTACGAAAGAAACAAATTACATGCTAGAAAAATTCTTTACCTAGTAAAAAAAACCTTCTACAGTGAAAAGTACCTTGACTTTTGGTTGTAATTTTCAACGTTTACGTAGGACAATCCTAAAGAATTTGTTAACTATGTGTGACATTGTATGGTACATAAAACATAAGTTTCCTTATTGTACTTCTTCAAAATTTTAGTAAGACAGCAGTAGTACCCAAATAAAAACATTCCAACTCAACATGAAAGTACTTGTAACATAAACGATGAACGTGCGGGCAGCGTAAATGTAGCGCTTTTTCAAACATTGCATGTTTCATTTCATTTAAAATGTCTAATCACTCATTCAAAACAGGGAGAGTTTACTGTAAAACAGCCTACCTCCAACTACATTTGTGCAAGGTCGTATGTTTTTTTACTTGTTCGAAGTACGAAATGCACGTATGCATTCATCCCTCGAGTAAGGAAATATTCCAGAAATTGCGTGAGAACTTTTAGTTTTGATAAATTCGGTATGGTACCACTGAATATCCTAATCGTAAGCATATAAAACGTCCTACCTGTTCGTAACTTGAAAACTGTTCTTTCCCTTACTTTTTGTTTCATTTCTCTTCACCACCACGACTCGTTCTTTTAGTTCGTGTGTAGTCTTGGCATGGAATTAAAATTCTTGGCGTCTCCTAAAAGGTCACGTTTTTATGGTTTCTGGGTGTGAACACAATATATTTTGGAGCGGCAGATACAGGCTGATATAGCATTTGTCATACAATATGTTTAATGGCATCAACAACAACAACAAACCCAGCAAGTCTGCCTTTTCTGGTGGTGATGGTGTGAGTTGTAAGAAATTAGCTGGCAGAATCGTGCCTCAACCAGGCCGTAAACAAGCAGCTTTTTCCATTGATTATCGAAAAGTGCATTCATGTTACAAAAATGAATTCTCCTTTTCTTTTTTTCCAACGTCTCTTGACAGGGCTACCCAGTCATTAAGGATTATTGATGACATGCTAAGTCTTCATTTTCCTGCGATGATATTCCATCCTGTTATTTCTATCTTCTAACTTTTTGTTGGATTCATCAATTCATCTATATAATTTTCATTTTATACATTGTCTAGAAATAGGCACACATTTATATTACAATTTTGAACATGATGGAGGATCAATATCTGTCAGTTCATCTGAAGGCAAAAATATCCTGATTAGATTTTTTTAAATGTTCCATCATCCAAGCAAAATGCGCGATACTTTTCTCACTACCCTGCTCCATGTCATGATACGCCTGTGGTTTTTATATTGTGTTCACCATATTTCAGAGTTTATTTCAACATACATTTGTATGTGTGGGAGTTGAACCATGAGTTTTCAAAATTATATTATTGTATACCTAGTATATTTATCAACAATGTAATAAAATTTCGGAATGCAGGAAATACCCTGCATAAAAGAATAATATTTCAACATCATCATCATTTTTATTCAAAATTTTAGACGATCTCTGATCTGACTCAGCAAGCTGGCAGTAGTTTTTTTTATTGTCAAATGTAGCTAGAAGAGTTGTATTTCTGATGTCTCAAAATTTGATATTCTTGAAAAAGTTAAAACCTGTCGTTCGTAGCATCTGTCTATTCATTCACAATCCTGACGTTGAATATACATTAAAAAGGAACTGGTCTAGCAAAATTTTATCTGAATGAAAGATATGAGAAGATTGTTTAATTTACACCCAGTTCCCGTGTCGTCAAAAGCCTTGTTGGCTACTTCTATGCATTTTCAAGTATACGGTTAAGGATATCCTTAACTAACTGTTGTTGTACCCAATTGGCAGAGCTAAGACGTTATCATATCATTATCATGTTTAGTGGATAATAATAATTTTTGTGATGACGGAGCCTACTGAATTTGGGCATTGATGACGGTCTACAAGACAGACAAGAATTTTTGATCGTCAAGAAAACCGCTTGTCAAACGTAAGGAATATCTTGGCAAAAATTATAGACACAAAAATATGTGCACGTAATATACTCGCTAGTACACCTATCTATCCACATAAAACATTCTATATTACAGATCAAAACCAGTGAAAATTCAATCTTAAAGTGTAAATTGAAGCCCACGGGATATTGACTTTGCATACGTGTATATGCGTGCATGTAATAAATAAAGTGTGAGCAAATATATATTCGTAACTATTTTGATAGTTCGGTAGATGTAGAAGCCTTATTTGTCATAACGGTCAATTTGTTAACTTTGAAACTGTGTGTCTGTCTGTGAAGCTTCGTATGAACATGTTCTCTATGATAATGGCATTTTGTCTTTAAATAGAAAAAGATATTAAAATAGATAGAATATCGTTGGTGGTAAGTAGCTAAAGAATAGATGAAATGAACCGTGAACCTACTTTTTTTACAACAGTTCAGACGACTGTTTAATAATAGTGGCAAGACGTGACGTATCTACAGATCTACCCACAACAACTGACAAGAGATATAACTAGTAATATAACAATGTACACATGCGTTTGTGCATATCATTTAATAATCAGCACTTTCTTTTACAAATTTTAACAGCAAATTAACAATCTGTGTAGATGTACATTTTTAGGCAAATGTAGAAAGCCGTAGGTAGTACGTAAATAATGCATAATGCAATAATGGTGTGACAGACAAGACTCGGCCTTTTTAAACTGCCGTTTATGGGCCGATGTTGAAGTCATGTTTTGTTTTCACATTTGTAATAGTTTTTGTATCGTTTTATTACTCTTTTTATTATAGAGTGGTGGTAACATAATATTGGACATTGGTATACATATTATTGTGTGTATCTCTTTCAGAAATTAGAGAACTCACTTTGAAATAAAATTGTAAATACTATTTTTACAGGAAGAGTAGCTAAACCGAGACTGAAAGCTAGAGTTTCATTTGAGCATTGTCATGTTTCATAATTGGAACAAATGACAAGATACTAGTTGATCGTAGTAGCTGTAGGGTTTTTTTCGTTGCTGAAAAATTTCAGATAGATTGACAAAACAAATAAAATAGAGTGTGTGCTCCAGGGATCATTTTGCTAATTATCTAACCGGAAGTGATTAGTAAATTCTTACTTACTGAAATATATACCTATATCTTGTAATGTTGGTAAGTCAATTAGTGAAAGGTAGGAATGAATCATTAGAAACATGTGAGTTGTAATTTTACTTTTACGAAGCAGTGACAGTCGCAATTATAATTGGGATTCTTACTAAAGAGGCGTTTTGTACTAGACAGAAAATAAAACCACACAAAAGAGAGAGAGGTTTGCGATTTCATCCCTGTCTATTCTCCAGCTTTCATAATGTCTATTGTGTAAACCCAGCTAAGCAATCACGTAGCGTCACCACAAAACCGACCAACTAACCTCAACAAGCAAGGACTATACACCGATTTATACAAGAGCATTTTTCATTAAGTATTGGAAGCTCCTTCTACGTTCATTTGTCAACACTTTTGCTTGTTCATTATTCAGTATTGAGGAAAACGTTGTACTTACTTGTTAGGAGGGAAAGTGATTTACAATAGCAGGCTTGTGTGAATAAGCAACGATTTTGTGATAGCGATAAGACAAAAGAAAAAGCGTGAAAAAATATTAGTCCCAGCACTCGTCATTTACTTCACTTTCTGGTTAAGTGTTTATGTTATTGTTTTTGCCAGTGATCTTTATGTCAAAAGTTGTACAGTCATAGTCATCCATCACGAATGACTCATTGCCATATTTTACTATCATTTTATGGCTGTTGTTGACTTTAGACAGGAATACTCACGCAGTCACGTACTTGTGTCTTCAGCAACAAATACATATCCAATACCTGGAAATATGAACTTAATATTTTTTGAAACTACTACTGCATTCAGACATTACGTGACTTTTCTTTTTTTTCTGCTGGAACATTTAAAGAATTTTTCGCGATAATAAGATAACGACAACACTCGATTCTAGAGACAGATATATATATAAGTACAAAGTAAACAAGTTCTCGTTTGCAGATTTGGCACCAGTTACTTCCGTCCTCCTGACTTTTGACTCAAACTAAAATGTACAGTATCACATACAACAACGCAACACATGCTAAACTAGATGTTGGCTTTCACAACTTGAAAATAAACAGCATTCAAAAAAATGAATACATATTGCTATAATTCTACTTGGCACAGACATGCCTATATAATGAATCAATGAATAAGAGGTTAATGTCATCATCATCATCAACGAAATTCAGTATATGCACATGTTTTGTTGCAACGTTCCAAAGTTGTTTTTTTGTGATAAGGGAATAAACATTTGGGCACATCTTCTTGAGTAACCGTCTGACTCAGACAGTTGCCTATTAGCGCGTGTATATTTTTCTTCATTGCTTACGTTCGCAACTTTTTTTCGTGTGTCTTGTTAAAAAAAACTTTTTTGCTCTTGTTTTGCTTTTGTTGGAGTCACTTCCAAATTTGCTGTATAGTAGCTTACTAAAACCTGAACGTACAGTAACGAATAAATACTTAACATAAGTGTAAAAATCATATAAAATCCACGTACATTATTATTACTGGAAATTAACAAGTGAAATGAAAATGCTGTTGGGTTTTTTCCTAATGAAATTCAAGCCCGCTAGTGCTTTGATCAATGTGACTGACAGCCAGCTCTGCAGCAATATAGCAGATTTTGTTGTAGTAGTAACTTCCCTAATGCGCTTGGAAAAAATAATCATGCTGATTTGTCTAAACGATAAGCCACAATGTAAAGTGAACAAGTTGGTTGTCAGCTTTCATTTTCGTATTTTTTTTACATTCTCCTCTGCTAAACCCAGGCTTGGCATGTGGTAGGAAGGCAGACAGCACTGAAACATGTAGTAATTTTTGCTAATAATAACTTGTGAAAATCAAGATTTCATTTTTACTGACTTGTCCAGTCAGGGCTCGACTGACTAACATGAAATACTTACAGCATTATAGGATGGTTACAAAAACGTAAAAAGTGTTTTTTTGCTTTAATGTGGCTGTATAGTCATAGTTAGGTTGGGACAATGGCATAATAATATGAATGCAAACCCTATTTAATAATTTAAAAATTTAAGTGTTCCTTGTAAGATTATAATAAAAATTGCATTGTGCATACATTATTGCTGTTTGTTTACGATTTGATCTCAAATCATCACGTTCGCGTGTGAGAAAAAGAGTTGAGAGAGAGAAAAAACAATTGACCAGTAACAATCTACTTGGCATCATCATCTCATTGTGTTTTGTGTGTGTGCAAGCATTAAATGCAAATCCAGCTGTATCATCCAATTAGTTGTACGTTTTTACGTAGACAATACATACCTATAAAGCGCATCTTATATTGCTCCATGATCATTTGGTAAGCTGATGGAAAAACTGGATTTTTGCATTATGTTTAATGGTCTTTGGCTTGGTAAAAAACATGAACTTCCAGTTCAACAAGCTTGTATATAGAGATTAATTGATTCTCAATTTTACGGCGTGTGTACATGTTGCTCTCCACCACACCGACACATGAAGATTCCCCGTCCGCGTCCCCAACAACAACGTACACTGAAAAGATTTTTGAAGGAAAGGTTGAAGAACTTGATTATATACTCGTTGTATTGATTGATATTACACTCTGAAGTGAACTTACTACCAATACTCGACATGTTTTTTATTCTCTCATAAAATAGTTTAATTTTTTTTCGCATTGTTGTGTGGACCACAGACTATATTAGTAGTAATATGATGAATGATGATATAACTGGATATAATAGCTGATGCAAAGCTCTTTTGTTCTTACAATACGCGGGATACTTATAAAACTGATACTTTTTTGTGCATACTAAGATTTCTTTTGATGTGTACATCATCAATATGTAATTCGTGACTAAATAAAATAACATTGAATTTTCTCGAATCAATGCTTTAAATATCCATTATATGCGTTATACACAATGCTAAATCAAATATACACAGTCACTTAATTGGGTTTTATAGTTGGCTAATGATGATTGCTTCCAACAACCATTTCATTTGTTGAACCGACCAACCAGGTATAAAAAAATACTTCAGAAAGCGGCCGAAAATATTTGAGCATCCATTGTTTATAGGGAGCTTTGCTGGAATATAAAGATTGATTAAAGATTAGTTTTTTTTATTGGGAACACCCCAAAAAGATTAAACTTGTAGACAACAACCCATAAGGAAACGCTAGAGCATGGAAAATGCTCAATGTTATCTGCGTTGCATACTTGATTGGCAACACTTAAAATGAACCAACTGCTACATCATTTGACATTTATCCATATAAAAAATATTTATTGACGGAAGAGTCAATAGTTGATGATGTTATGTGCCAGTACCGAGTGCACTTTGCATACTTTTGGGCATATATTTGGGCAAAACACTGCCTACGAAAAGGAAGTTCGCTTTAAGAAAAAGTTGAAGTACCTACCTTATTAAAATTTTCACGTTTTCCAGACTATCGCATTGTTTTATTTCTTCCTTTTAGCTAGCAGGTTGTGCATTGTTCGCTTTGATTTTGTTGAACAGAGCAGAAAAGTGGGAGTTTCTAATGCACGCGGCTGACTTATGTTGCATTGAATTTTATTGCCAAACGTGGGCATTAGCGCATTTTAATGATGTAAAATTTCACGCATCCGTGCACATTATGTATGATCCAGCACAGCTTATCAGATTTTCATTATGTTAAACCCATTTCCTTGCAAATTTTTAAGGTATATTAAACCAAAAAAGGATTATTCTAAACTACACACAAGTCGCATAAAATTATTATAAAAGATGTTATAAGATGCAATCATTGTTATGAACATCATACCATTTTGCAAGTAACAAGTAACAAAAGATATGATATATTCTTTAGTAAACATGATTTTATTTTGTGTAAGGGGAAATGGCAGTAAAAAGAAAGCAAAAAGTGTGAATAGCCAGCCACTCGACATAAGTCAGTTATCATGGTCGCTGCTTGCTGCAAAAAAAAGACAAAAAAATGTTCTTTTACTTATTCCGTTTTGAATACAAAATGTGATATATAACGTGTACGTACGTCTGCATCTGCTAAACTACCCATATCAAACCGACCTTGAATTCATTTTCGATTCAACTCGAGAGAAGATGATCCAACGCGTGTGTGTAAAGAACGAACGTGAGCTTTGCACTCTGAATTAAGGATGAGTTGAATTATTTTATAGTTTTTTTGTAGAGCTTACTTTGCAACTATGTGCCAAATACATATATAGAGAATGAGGCTAATAAAAGGATAAAAAGGGTTAAAACGGTTGGATGGACGTGGACAGCTAGTAATGATGAATGATTTGAAAGCGATTGTTATATTAAAAGTAATCTACAGTGTTAAGTTGATGAGATGCTCGTCAAAGGAAGCTTTGCTGGCTGGACCACAGAGAAACCTTGCACTTAAGTATATATATTTACGTATGTCATTTATTCTAGAGTTTTTTTTATGTGAAGAACCCATGAAAATTTTGCTTGAGGCTCTCAATTGAATAAAATATAAAATATTTTTTTATTGGCAATGGGAGTTACTTTAGAGGAGGATTATTATTTCATTGCTGAAAAACAGAGAAGGGGTTCCTAAGAACCAAATATATGTTTTTATTGCACAAATGTGAATAGAGCGTTATCATCGTAAACTTTTTCTAAGCTAAAAAATTTACTGAAACAGTTAAAAGATTCACAAGTGGCCAATTGGCTTTGTGCAGGTCTGTGACAATCATATGCAAATCTGAAAATAAATTGTATTGTAATTGTATTGTCCTACAATAAGATGCTTCAAACGAATTTTTTTAACGTGGCACAATAATTTTTTAGTCTATTCATTAACAAACAAAACAGCGTATCTAGTACACTATGCTGACGTTATAATAGTCAGTAGGTATGTCAGTCAGTGAATTGGATTCATGCAGTTGATGTGCTGTGTTGCTGCACATGAGTTGACATAACAAACCACCTACCTCAACTACAAAAGTTAGCAGCAGCAGTTCAATACTTTACCTACCGAGAGTCTGCCTATAACACTGCATGGAAGCTAACTAATTTGTATTTCCACCTGTGTCAGGACTTGTTCATAAATAATAATAATTTTCAGTTATCCATGAAGTTATGATGAAGTTAAAAAACAAGGCTAGGTACTTTTCAATCTTTTTTTATTACAACATTCAGGTTGGTGTAAGTATGGTTATTACATGATATAGTACAATGGGCAATGTGTCATCAGTGCAGTAACTCTCAGCATCATCGTCATCAGTGGATAAAAAAGGTCTTTAAGATACGATATACTGATGTTAATGTGAAATGTGAAGTAAACAAGTGAAGAGCCTCGGCCAGATTTGCAAAAGTAAATTGTGCTTTACACACACACACACCTTCTCTACCGCTCACTACTACTTCGCCAGCATCAGCATCCCACAAACAAAGGCGTCCAAATTAATTATAGGTTTTGAGAAATTGTGCTGATGAAGTTGGTAAGTAAAGCAATGCATATTAAAGATGTTAGATAAAAAAATAAAGTTGGACAGAGACAATAATAATTAATGTTACAGACACAACATTAGTTAAAATAATGGAGATACTAGATACCACCAAATATACCCCATGCATGCGTGTATCATGTATGTAGTGCTACAAACAATTCTTTTTATCATGATTCTCTTGAAACTGGATGATGAATCAGTCTAAATTATGATTTGTGCTTACGTCGATGGCGACACATAATGCAAAGCCAAAAAAATCATAACAAAGAAAAGCATAACTAACTAACTATACATAATCCCACAAAGTACATGTACTTTACCAAGAAAAAGAATACAGTCCAGCCATCTTGAACAAATATTATGATATACGACGAACAACCAGTCGCTTGCATTTTTTACTACCGTATCTTGTCTATTTGTTATTTGCAAGGATGTTGATTATGTGGTGTAAACGAAATCTGTTAAAGAATTGCTGGGCGAAAGGATGATGAATACTTTAATGATACGTTTAAGAGTTGGCCCTTTTACCGTACTTTAGTACTGAATTATAACATGTTTGTCTCTACTTATCTTATGGCAAAAAGACAGACGCAGACGTTACAATATACGATGTGAGTGAACTATTTTATACTTAGAATTTTGCTCTGATATTTTGGTACACGAAATAAAACGTAAATATTTTTTGCATTGACGTCGTCGGTTTGTGTTGTTATTCTTTGTTAATTTCTTGGTTGGAATTCGTTAAGCATTTTTTATTATGACATTTAGAATCGTGGTAGATATTATGAAATAAAAAATGCTAAAAAACTATAAAAACTGCATTAAAGAACAAATCAAGACGAAACAGATTGGGAAAAATGAATTATAGAAAATATAAAAAATGTACATTACGTGCATTACTCTTATATGTACTATTATTATTATTATAGACCAAACCATTATATAACCGTAGTAAAAATCTTTCCTGTTTTACATTCAAATTGAAAGAGAAAACGATTGTTCTTCTTTCGCTTGCGTCAGAAGATATTTTCTAAGAAGCTTTATAATGTACACAAGAAAGAGGGTTGTTTTATTCTTCAGCTGGCTATATGTGATGGGGCTGAAATAACGCAAGACTTGTCGACGTTGTCTTGCTTTACATGATGATGATGTCGTTGTATGCAAGGCCATGAACTTTAACGAAAATAGTAGGGGTAAAAAACTACCACCACAACAACAGACAACTGCGAGTGCAGAGCGCAACCATAAATATTTTCTTCTCTCTCTCTCTCTCTATGCTTCTGTAAAAGTAAACCTCTGTTTTTAGTCGTTAACAGCCCTCCAGTGTATATAGGTACGTGATATTGTAATGGAACAATACTGTTTTTGACATGACAAACGCACAGTTTCAGTAGACTTATACGTTTTATTTCCCTTCGCCAGATTTCAAAGAGAACAATATATTAACTTGACAAAGCTTTATGCTAAATGTACTAGCAGAATCGCTGCCTTCCAACATACAACATACAGCATCGCTGATCATCACGCTCATACAATATTCTTATTTGTTTCCAGTTGAACGTTCCAGTAACTGAACGTCAAGTAGTGAAACGTAAACGCATCTTTTACTGTTTTTTTGCCTTATGTAAGTTCAAAGAATTGCCAACAAAGAGGGTTTATAATCATCGGTGTCAACTGTTCAAACACATACATAGATGCTGTAAAAACAGCAGCATCACTTAACAATTCTCTTTAACATGCGAACTTGACGCAATTTCGACAATAAAGTGTATATAACAGCGACAAGAGGACATAAAAAAAGAAGTCGTTTCGAGATAAATAATGAGCTTCTGATGATGTGATGCTATTTTACATATACCTATTCTGCAAATGCAAGCAAGTAGCCACGTAGCGTTTTTCATTTGTCGTCTGTTGTAGTTTGACTGCCTGCTGCTGCTGGAGAAATGCTACCATTTTGAATGCTCTTGAACCGAACCCCTCTGCAGCATGAACAGTGACAGTGAAATGAGCTTTACATCTTCTGAGTTGTATAACCGCAAAGACAACAAGTCAACTGTGCTTGTGCTTGTTGTTGGTCTGTGACTTTGACCACCCGGCTTGGCTTTTGCTACTTTTCAAGAGTTTGCGACGTCTTCAATTTCACTATCTCTGCATTTGAACTTCTTAACTGATGTCTGCTGGCATGTCGGTTGAGAAGCAAAAATGTTTTGTATTAGCATCAGTGATAGTGTGCGGCATATAGCTTCTTACGCTTGTATGTATTTTTCCCAATAGAAGCCGGCTTCCCAATGGAAGCCGGTTTCCAATAGTAGCCGGAGTTCAGGGAGCCAATTTTGAAATATAAGCCGGGTCTCCATTAGAAGCCGGGTATATTTTTAC
>JAHZMT010005389.1:0-14325 GCA_027743785.1 Sinhomidia bicolor
CCTAAATTAACCAAAACACTTGAAAAATCAAAGTATTGATTTGAATATACGCATGTGCGCAACATATAACTTTAAAAAAGGTTTTATTGTTTCTTGACCTTGGGGAGTGAATGCGTGCAAAAAACATCAATATACAAGTATCAGTTCATTTTACATAATAATAGTGATGTTCAATCATGTAAAGTGCTTTATTTGCTCCCTGCCTTGGATTGTAAAATATTGAAATTATTAGCTACTGCATTGAGATTTAACCGGCCAATCACTCGAGATGTTTTGAATAAAACGTTGAAATTAAGATAGCAATGAACTAAGAGCGTACGGACGTACTTGATATTTTACATGTACTACAACTGTGAGTTGATTGAAAATTACAAATTATCATTTAACCGATTTCGCACAAAATTCACATCTCCTCTCCTGCCTTCATCTAGGCTATTATTGTGTAATCTTGTCAAGAGATCTATTTAGTTTATATAATATGACATGCAATCATCAAACTACACATGTCAAAAAATTCTATTGAACGTAGCAGTGTAAATGACAACATGTTTCCGAGAGGGTTTTCCGGTAACAATAACTATGGTTGTTATCATCTCCTATTTTGCAATAAACAGATCAAATAATCCTGCATTCGGATGATAAGATGTATGGATGACAGAGTAATTCGTAGAACCCTGGGCAGTATTACGCATCAAGTTCAATATACAATATCATTGTCATTCGGAGAAATGATAATATCAAATGATGTATTTATTTATAACTATGATTAGATAACTTGTTTTGAAAGCGTTGCTTCGGCAGATTGCAAAAAATCTTACCACACCGTGTAAAAACATTTGGTAGTGTTTAAACAGAACATTAGATGTTCCTGACTGCAGCTTCTGACGTTTTGGAAAAGCAAATTTTCTAATTAAAACAAACAATTTAACACAGAACTGAGAAAATGAAGGCAACCACTTGAGGCACGATATATCATCTATTTGAGAATGATGAGTAATACAAACTTAATCATTTTGACATGTTGTGTTTAATTAACATGAGCCTGAGGTGACGTGCGATGCATAAAATGAACTGGATTGAGAGAATGACAATTTATTTTCAAGTGCATCCAGCTATACCTACGTCTCACATCCCACGTACCTCCAGGCTCTTCATGGAGAGAGCCTTGTTTCAACCCCAATTCTAAACTTGGTTTGAAAGAAAGCTCTATTAAAGTTTACAACTGTGTAGACCTTGTAGTAAAGTGCAAGTTTTCAAAGACAAGTGGCTCTACAAGCATTTGTTCTTTTTTAAATTACAAAGATACATAGCTTGTAATTAACATCAATTATTCCATCCAGTTAAACAATATATTTGTAATTAGCTTTTAAAATTAATTGAGCTATTAAAAGCAACGCTACAAGTCAAAGATACGTTTAGATTCTTGTGCTAGAAATATTTCCCAAAAGCGATACGACGGATGATACGGTGGTGGTGGTAGCTCATGCGAGACGAAAACGACCATAGTTTAATTTTTTAACCTTCACCTTCTGGTTGTTATCGTGGTGTAAAATCTGCCTTGAAGCTATTGTTGATTTGTAGGAGCACAACATCAAACCTGAATTCTACTTTTTACTATACTACGACGACGATCATTCGGATCAAAACGTGCGAGTCAAAACAAAATAGTAGTTCTGCCATTGCGAATCAAACTGTGGAGAAATTTCTTGCTGTGCGGAAACAAAGCAGTTTGCCCAGAGAAACGAATTGATCAACTGATCAACAGCTCGATTATTTTTATAAAATTTTGATCTTCTTTGCGATATTTACAAGAAATTGGTTTAGTGTTGTCAGTTGTGTAGTGTAAGGTTGGTTCCTTGTCAAGCAAGTAAGTAGAAAGAAAAGCTGTCCTGTAAAAGTTAAAAAATGAACGTTCAATGTTATTTTTAAGTTATGTAGGTAGCACTACTGTGTGGCTATTGTCAGCTTGCAATAATTACACGTCAGTATATAATATTGACTGATAATTTTAACAGCGTCATAAAAATTGTAGGGCAAAAAAAGTTGACATCGTTCACGCACCTTGCCAAGTAATCATTAACCATACATACATATACATACATCCTTGTAACAAAAAATATTAAAGTGAAGATTTAAAACCATGTCGATGGTAATTAAATAAACTGTTGCTAAAATCTTGGAGGTTAATATTACTAACAACAATTACAATCAGGATTAATGTATGTATTAGGATTCAAATTCAGTCTGACTTTACTACGCAATCAATTTTTGTTTGTCAGTTGTTAATAAATACCATTTAAGTACATCATTAGTTGGTTCATCATCATAAATCCGTAGTATTTAAGGGGAAAAGAGTGAGACTTAACGTTACATTTTTAAAAAATAACGAAGAAAAAGAATGTAAACTCCTGGGAAATCAAATCTACCTGTAGCATGGTATGTCAAGAAAAATAAATAATAGTAATTACTGTGGAATTTCTTGCCCGAACCCGAATGTGATTGAATGAATGACCATGACCGTGCAAACGGTAAATAAAAATCAAGTTGAAGACCAGTAAGCAAATCACTCAATTAAATTGTTGCTCATTTGTTCAAGGCATTTTTTGTGTGTATGATTGAGAATCGCACAGTACGCAGTTCTCTTCGAGTAATTACGTTCAATTCTCTTTCTTCTAAAATATTTAACTTTCCGTTACAACACTTTTTAAGTGACTGACAACCTGGCAACAACAGCAACAAATTGACATGTTTTCAGTGGTCATAGATACATGGCTGAATCACCATTTACACAAAAAACGACATTCCGCCTGGCTTGTGTCCACCACCATTGTGATTTTCTCATAGTAATAATTTTATTGTTGGTCATCATATGCACAGAAGGAGAAAACCGGTTTTTCTAAGAACATTAGTGTGTTCATTTAATGTGCATTTAAATAAAAAAACCAATTGCTGCTATCGTAAAAATCAGCTATTTCAGCATTTATTGTTAAGCAATTTTCTGGAGATTGCTACTTTGTTAATAAGATTCGGCATGTAAAGTTGTTGCCATTATTTCTATTCATTCAATTGATGTCGACCCACAGAGCCATGCAAATATTTGCCAGTTTTTATGTAATTGAATAGTAGTGAAATCCAAATTAGTCTTATATTCGTATATACATATATCTATACGTAAACTTATGAAATTAAAAAAGTTTTTATAACAGGAATCTTGGTTTGACACTTTGTATGATTTTAATTAATTTTTATTTTTACTTCACATTACAACATGTCTTTCAACCATAAATGCACCATATGTGTGAACTTGACTCCTCCTGATGCTACGTTTGGTTTGTTCTAACTACTGAATTAAAAATGATATGCCGAAATGTGACAATACGAAAGAACGTAGGATGATGATAGTATGTTAGAGAATTTACTTTTCCTGCAGTAACATAATTAGATGAGAAATCTAGAAGTACCAAACTATTGTGCGATTTGTCAGTGTCGAAACCTTTGTCACTAATTTTTGCATTCCATTGTCATTTCTTGCAGAAACTCGTTGAGGAAGCACATGGAATATTGACGTTACACAACTATTTTGAATCTTGTTGAATCTAAGTTCGAATACAGTTTAAACATGGCTACTCCGGGACTAGCTATGCCTCCGCGAATCCCCATCACGGACGACATTATAAGACCCCAGATGTTGACTCTGAGAGAATTCAGACCTTTCAAAACGAGCGATGAATATTTGTGGGCAATGAAGGAAGATTTGTCAGACTGGCTTCACACGCTTTACCCAGAGATGGCTATTAATCCTCATACATTTATGGAATGTTTGGAGACTGGTGTCGTCATTTGCAAGGTATTTGAAAAATTTCGTATTACGATGTATATTCTATTATCTTTTGCAGTTTTTAAATGTTTCATAGGTTGTGGAAGTATGTAGTAGTAGTAATAGCATAAAGAAAAGTCAATCTTCACAAAAGCATTCTACCACCAGTGCAGGCTTTAACCCATCAACTATTCCGTGTAGAATTTCGTTAAACTATTTGGTAGATCTACTTTTCTGTTCTCTAGATGAATGTTTTTTGGCATATCATTGTTATTATTACTTTTTAAATTGATTTCTTTACTTGATGCAGTTAAAGGAAAAATGCAATAATGATATTGTTATTGCAGGACCAAACGATAATGCAATTTTCTTGTTATGTTTCTAATCTACACTAGCATAAAGATAAGTGCAGTTAGTGATTAATCTATATCCGTGTTTCATCACATGACATTCTGAAATTTTACTACTAGATAAATGTTTTCAATAATTGGGCTAATTTGAAAATCGCTATCCTAAATTTTAAATGTTAAGGATAATTTTTTAAGTCAACGATTTTTTCATAAATCTTCTTAATGTACGAGTGAGTCAGGTTTTCAAATGATGTCACTGCTCTCTCAAATCTTCCGGTTTTATAATAACACGACGGCATGAATGCAAACTGTTGTTTATTATTTTTTAAATAAAACTGTCTCGGAAGTGTTTATGATTATACGAGTTGTAACCATTTGTTTGGAAGTACATAAAAGTGGACAAAACGGTGCATAAAGTTTATTTTTTTCTTGATATGTACTTTGAAAGTAGTGTAATGTACTTTTGTATTTTTCCATTATAAACTTGACCAGCCAGCACAAATAACGGACAAGTTGTAAATAATTGTCGTGTGGGTGGTAATGAATTTTATGTGAAACGCAACAGTGAAATCGTACAGTTACTAACACCGTGATAATAATTTATGTCTTTTTGTGAAACCTGAAGTACCGTTTTGTTTATGACTGCAAGATTTATAACGCTTTCACAATGCGTGCAATATAATATTTATTCGTTGTCTGGATAACAACAGTGAGGATAAAAATTTTGACATTTCGACAACAGAGTTTTGAACTTTTACCAGTTGAATGGCTAATGCTGATGTTAACTGCTGCTTGTTACTTTGTATGTTAAATACATTCAAAAGAAACGTTACAAGTGGCTAAAGACATGATTTCATGTTGGAACCATTAAAAAGAGATAATGAAATAAAGCGTAACGTAGCATATGCCTACCTATAATATTATTTGTTATTATTTATTATGGAAGATGCAAAATATTTATAAAACATTTGTACCGTTATTTGGAGTCATCACAGCGTGAACTTTTTTTATTTGTTTAAATAAACATGCATAGTTCAATAAACAGACTAAAATTTAGAAACTGATAGGATGTTTGATATTTTTTTGTGTTTACAGCATGCAAATAATGTCAGACGTGCTTGTCTTGAATGGATCGAAGCTGGGGGAAAGCTGCCCAAATGTTGGGGCAAAGAGTGGAAGTTACCAAATGGAGAAGTCACATATAATCCAAATGCAAGAGCAGAAACATTCTTTGCTCGTGACAATGTTCATAATTTCATAACCTGGTGTCGAAGATTGGGAATATTTGAATGCTTACTCTTTGAGTCTGATGACTTAATAATGAGGAAAAATGAGAAAAATGTCATCCTCTGTCTTTTGGAGGTAAGCGTATACAAAAGTAACATTTAGTATTCTAGTACGTATAGTTCGTATACCTATTAGGAAATTTATGTTAGTAACTCTATTTTTTGAAATAACGGTGTGTAAACTGCCAGCCATATTGCTATTATAATTTTTCAAATTCAAATTTTGACTTTTCTAAAATATGATTACTGAATACAGGTAAAACGACAAAAGTAAAAGTATAAAAGGTTTCAACTGTATAAGCGCGTGCTTCGTGACTATATATGTGCTTAGGTGTTTTTTATTTAAATTCTTATTTCCTTGTAGGTTGCACGCAGGGGGTCTTACTTCGGAATGGCAACTCCACTGCTTGTGCAGTTTGAAAAGGAGATAGATAGAGATATTGCTAAAGATACAGGACAAGAACTAAGCAGTTCCGGAGAGGAAGAAGAATCTTATATCGAATATGGGCCTATACAACAAATCATTACAAATGATTTACGGTCTTTGGATGAGATGGTATGTGAAAGAAATGTTGAATTCCTCTTGCTGTCGAGAATTCGATAACATTTGACGCTTGCTTCTGAAAAGCAACGAATTTAACCACTAAATTTAATAAAATTCCATCATACTACTGGCTATGCATTAATATTCAATTGATGTTCAGGTACGTGAGCTGTGAGTTTTCAAAAGAATGAGGACATAAAAATAATAAAAATATTAACATGTGTTAACGTTCATTACTAATTTAGCGATTATATAAAATTAACAAAATGGTTATAAGCAAACTGTAATCGCTGTTTATTTTAGATTTTGAGAAACCATGTAATGGTTAGAGTAGGTGGTGGATGGGACACACTGGAACATTATCTGGATAAACATGATCCATGCAGATGTGCCAGTGGTAAATTATTATAATCTTTTTTAAACATGAAAACTAAATTATAATTGGCGGCGTTGAAAACTTTAGAACAAAGTAAATCGTTGCTTCATTATATTTTAAATATTTGCATAACAGGACACCGAGCCACTGTCGCTTCAAAATTTATCATGAAAGGAGATTCCGCAACACCTCGAATGAAGGTCGAATATGAAAGGTATGTACTTTATAAAATAAATATATACTTGAACATGATTCTATGAAATTCCAAACATGTCCGTGTTACGGGATACCAACATATCCATTATTATGACTCTAACAATTTTTCATTTACGCTGACTATAAAAGTCATCATGGAAAGAGTTCATCCGATCATATAAGGTAATTTTCACAACCGATGTTATCTCATTTCGGGGGTCATACAATATTGCACCAAGACCTTTTTTGGGATCCAGTTAGCACCAGCATGCACAATTATAAAAATGCAAAACGTATATTTGCAATTGCAAAGCACTGGGAAACGCATTCAATTCATTTGCCTATAAAATGCACACATCCTTGCATGCATGAGTGCAGTCGATGTCACTTTCTTTAACTTGTTTTTGCATGAACAGAAAAACTGTCTCCTTTAGCTGACTTTAAGGCACCCTAATTTTGTCTATGCAAATCACGAGAACTTTTTTTATGTAGTTGGTTATTGGTTAATATAAATTATATGACTGATTTTTTAAAAAAATATGATCACTTTCATAAAAGTTCATTTTGAAATATATCTGTTTTTACTAGACGAGACCTCCCCTTTGATCCTGTTGCGCACTCCACTCCCACCTATGGTGCAAATAAGAAACAGGTAGATTTGAGCGACTCCGGCTCTGAAATATCTGATGAAGGGTATAAGACTTCAGATAACGCAAAATTAATAACTGATTTGCTGAATGGCTCAAGTCCTGGAGGTGATTTTAAACAACTGCAGCAGCATCGGAATAAACATGCTGGTTTTCGCAGTCGACCTGGATCCACAGATGAAGGTAGAACGTTTGTCATTTTACTTGCATTTGGACGTTAGTTTTACAAAATCGGAAAGTTTACTCATTTCTCCTATTATTACTTAAGATCGCCCGGACTCGCGATCTACTGATGAAGAGTCCTTACAACCTGCAGTAAGCCAACCAAAGATAATAAAAAGCAGCAGCAGTAGCCGAGTTCTTGGAAAATCACAAGCACACCAACGACCTCTAAATGAAAGAGGTAGATTGGGGCGGACATCGGAAGGAGAAACGAGCGACTCCAGTGGTACTCACACTCTTCCAAGGACAACTGGAATCGTGAAATCAAAGTCCACTATAACCGCTAATAAGCGCCCAACTAGAAGCCTGTCGGCAGGAGGGTCGCAAGAGTTTTTTGGTAAAAACTCTACATATTCTGCAAATCAGCGAGGTGCTCGCAATTTATCTGCTGGAACAAGAACACCCGTCACCACCAGAGCCGCTCCTGGTAAAAATACGTGGAATGGACCAAACTCGGGTCATCGACTCCGAGTTCGCGGGAATTTGTTTCAAACAGATCTTTTCAGCGATCAGTCTATGGACGTGGTAGATAAGGCTAAAAATTTCAATGTGCCAGAGCTCAACGACATAGACCTTGCTACACTCATCAGAACTGCTTTAGAGTTGCCATCAGACGAAGATAAGATCTCGCACATTGAGTTAGCATTGAAGCAATTAGAGGAGAAGCAAGTCCGCAGAAATTCCACGGATGGACACAGTGTCAGTTTACCATATAGTAGTAACTCTGCAGAGTCAAGTCCTCTACACAGTAAATCTTTATTAGTTAAAAAGCGTAGAGATAATGGATCCACTAAAATCCCGAAACCAATCTTTTACTAAATTTACTGATAATCATTTTAGTTGTTTGACTTATCATACGCGTCAGCAAACGTTTTCCGGGTATAAGCGCACAAACTGTTATTTTATTTCTTGTACAACTTTCTCTAACGTAGAGTTTATCGCCTACTTAAACAAATTGCAATCATATTATTGGATTTTGGAGTTTTTAAAAAATTAACAAAAAATTCTAGATACGTACAATTAATCACGAAAGTTTGCACATCAAGTTCAGAGACTGAAATTCCTCGGTAGAGTAGCAGTTTTTTTGATAAGGCTCAAGTCATGCGCACTTGTATGTAGATAGTTCTTTTTGTATTATATACATACCTACCTAAACATTGTCATAACACAATGAAAAAGATTGATGGCAAAACGAATTACTTTGCTTCTATAATTCAAGTGCAGGCAAATTATTGTTTCTTCAAGAAAATGCAAGTGTACTTTCTTCGTTCGTCGTCATTACTCCGACTTTTCATTGTGCGTAAGCTTAAACTGTAATGTCGGCAACGTTATATAGTACCGTGGAGTGACTTTTACATGGTAAAAGTACATATATTTGCAGTTAATTTCGTTACTTTGACAATCAATTGCGCGCTAGTATGAAGTGCTACTTTGAACAAAATCTTTGGTTTTTGGCGAAAGATCCTTTGCGTTTAGTACAAAATTCCTTGTTCCTTCCTTATGTGCATGACGATGCAAATGTTAACTTCGTAAGTATGTATTTCTTAACTATATTTTCTTGGGTGTGTGTTAACTAATAATTTTAATCGTTTCTTGTCACAAAACAACTGTACATAGAAATATTATCAATTGGTTAAAAAAAATTCAAAGCTTTTATTTATAATGTATTAGTTTCCTCATTATTATGTATTTATTAAATGTCTCTATTGTGTTGCTTTAATTATTATTCGAGTATGCAAGTTCTTTAATTTACAGTAAATTAAATGCGAAACCATTTCCCACATTTGGCACAAAAGCCAGCATTCTACTAGAGTAAATTTTTAAAGACTAACACAACCCGCAGGCTGCCTAGATGATATAGAAAATGAAATTATCCGTGTTGTGCTTGTAGCAACAAAAATTGCATGATTAAATGTGCCACAGCCATAGTTTATTAAATGAAATGTAAAGTTATATCAAAGCTTAGTAAGGAGTTATTAGGCATTTAAGATGTGGGAAAGTTACCAAGTAGGAATTCGAATTTGTATTTTACTAATTGTAAGTCTTGTTTCCAATTCCTAATTTATATGTTCAGTGCCTTTGAAATAACGCTTTGCTTAGGAGTAGCAAGTAAATGTGATGCGTACGTACCTATGTAATATGATTAGAAAACGCAATGAAAATGAACCATAGGTGAATAATAAAAATAATAATTGAGCAGTTTAGTTTTAGTTTGCTTTGTGGGCACTGATTTTATAGAAATTAACACCAGAAATGAAATAGAAACATTGTAAATTACACAGATTTGAAATGATTTTTACAACGGAATGCATCCTTGCGTAGATGTGAGGATAAGAAGCGAGCGAGGAAAATAGTTCTTCAGATTTTTACACTGGGTATTATCAACTGCCTGATGTTGACGAAAATTATAAATAAATTTAATGTTCATGTTCATCAAGTGTTTTATGATGTCCAGTCCAGCTATCAACTGTCGGACACCAAGGTACAAGTTGTGCCCTCTATCTAGCCAATTAATTTTAGTTCGCAGGACAGGCATTTATTTTTAATATGATTTTTATTATATTACGATTAATTATTATTAATTATAAAAACGGATAGTGTAGAAAAGTCATAGGAAATCTTTAACTACCTAATGGTATGATAGTATGAATATAGCAGTGAATGAAATAAAAAAAAATATTATTACGTTAAATGATGTATGGCAGGCCAGTCGCAGAGAGAAAATACGAGAGATATTAGAAACTTGTATTGTAAATTTTTTGTTTGAAAATGAAAATTATTTAAATGTTGCATCCCTTGATGCTCTTTCTATGTGGATCATCAAAATGAGATGTGTGTGATTTTAAATAACTGTACATTACTACATTTTATAGATTGTAATCTCTAATCGCTGTAGTCTTATTGCCGAAGCTAAATGCGTACTGTGCGAAGTTACGAGTTAAAGCCTGTATGATTAAGTAATCTAGTTGTAAAGTTATATAGCATTTATATTAAAACCGGTACAGAAAAAAAATCTACGTAAAGTTATAGCTTTATTTGACAATCCATTAAAAACATGCCTCTATCCTACGTAGCAGTCTTAAGGAATGGAAGGTAAGGAAGATCAATTTTGTTACCACAACAATTAATTAAGTTGGTATTTAGAATACATTTTGTATAAAAGTTAATAAATGAATAAATATTATACGACCGCAGTGCTAAAACCTTGTGTAGAGTATGTAATAATTTAATAGCGAATATTTGTAAAATTATTTCTCGGCAGTATCTGTTTCATATTATTGGTTACTTGTACGGTTGTATGTAAGAGAGAAAAAATATGGTATAGACTGAAAAGTCATACTTGGCAATATTTGTGATTTACATAAAACCATAATTGCATGCTACTAGCCAGATAATATTAAAATACTACTTCAATTTCTTTAAATTGTTGTTAACGGAGCATATAAGGGTAGGAAGTTTACGCTTACCGCCACCGCCACAACCAAAGTGTTGCAAGCTGCATGATTCTTTGAAGTTTGAATGGGAAGCGATATTTTGAATGTGAGCCGGGTAGTATATGCATAAATACAAAAACCTTCTTCGCGAAAAACCTCCTCTTTTCAAAACCCATTCATTCGATTTCTACAAACAGTATCTTGAATTAAAGATAATTGTTTGCTCTATAAATGACATACAAAAGTCCTACAAAATTTTGATCATTACTATAATTTAAAATCGTTGTGATAAGAGATATAAGAAACTTTACTCGTTTCCTTTTGATTTTTTAAACAGTTCTGTATGTCATTTATAGAGAAAGCGATTATGTTTAATTCGAGATACTGCTGTTAAAAATCGGATAAAACTTTATGAAAAGAGGAAGTTTTTTGCATTTACGCTTATGTTAAGTGCATACCCGGCTCACATCCAAATCCAAACAGTCGCTTCCCTTCATAGCTCTTCTATTGAGGTAATTTACAAGGGGACTGCTCAACGCTCCATGATAAAATTCGGAATGAAGAGGAAGACAAAAACCAGTTAAAGATTATAAAATCTTTGATGAAACAAAAAATTAAGGACAACATTGTCTATCCTTCATAATCATAACGGATTTTTAAAAAAAAACAGTTCATTAATGGAGACAGTCGCGTGTTCGCAGAACGAATTTGACTATATCGGCAGCTAAAACTTGGTTAAAAATTAGCTGAATTTTTGTTGTGCTCGTTTGTTCTAAGACTAACAAAATATTTATTAATATTTCTCCTTTTTATGTCGATAAAAAGCAGGCCAAAGTTCGATTATCAAACCTGAGAGCATTTATTTTCGCAAAAACTCCTATAGAAACCGTGAAATACTTCGCTGATAAAAAATTTGAAAACGTGTATACACCAAAGTAGAGATCAAATCTGATTTTTATCCCACTACTTACATTCATACAATAACAAGAAACCACTACATGATTTAATAACTGCAAGGATATATATCAAAATACCTACTATGCATTGTACTGTCATGTTTTAAAACTAACGTGTAATTGGAGTATACCTGCCATTGTACCAACTAATTAATATTTATCAATCAAATTTAGTTTGTTGAACTATGTACGTAGAAAATACATCACCAATATAATGTAATCAGTATGTTTCAAATGCCAGTACAATACGTTTATACATATGTTTGCTGCATATTTAAATATATAAATCAATGTATTATTACAATTTATCTTTAGATGTATGATTTTGTTATTAATTATAAAATTTACTTTATTTGTGTGAAAATGGTGCGAAAAGATATATGCTGTAATTGTGAATAAAACATAACTTGAGAAATTTTTGTGCTGTCGGATGGATTACTAAGTAAATTTTCTTTAAATGCATTGGAAACCAATTAAACAAAATACACCACTTGCAAATATTCTTTCCATTCATTAAAAAAATGTAGAGATGATTGAAATTGAAATCACTGTTTTAATCTCATTAGACTTTTATTCAGTGGACGTTTAGTAAATTAAAATTTACTAAACTACTATTTCAAAATGGACTAGAAACTAATGAAACCTGCTAAAACACATTGATGATAATGATCGATTTCAAAATCCGTAATTGCTTTTGAAAGTTTCCCATAGCCCAGAACGTTGTTTTGCAGAAGACTAAAACTTTCTGGGCAAATTTCGGCACTTGTTAGCTTCGCTAACGTATTGCGGGACCGTATTCTTAACGGATGCGATCTCTGCTATTCTTGGACTTTTATTCCTTCTCTCTGCATCATATTCGCTGGACGACGTGAGTGCGCTGCGCCTATAATACAAACGCAAATTATCAAAGTTCCTTGAAATCTAGAAAGAACTTCAACCGGACGCGTGCAACTACAAACTAGAAAATGTCAAAACGTAGATACTGTTTGTGATATCCCTTTCTGCTCTCTGCAGAAAGGACATCAATGACAACACCATGCAACATGCATGTCTTTACATCCCTTACTTGCACTCGTCGAGTTGGAGCACCCCCTTGAGTTTTCAAGGAAGTTTGACAATTTGTGTATCTATCTATGAGAAAAATGGGAACTTGTTTGTGTTCTGGATGTGATAATAATTGTGAATGGATGATGTGGATAGAAAATAGGAGTTTCAGAGGAAAACCCAGCCCACCTGGGTTTATGCGGGTTTTTGGGTATTCATGGGTTTTCCTGGGTATGTATGGGTATACCTACTTTAAACACATGACTGATAGTCAAACCACAATTTATGTGCACAATCATAAACAAACACCTTTTGTACTTTCCAGACAAATTCTTTCTTCTCAGGTTGTTTTAATTAAATTGATTTCAATCGTCCAAAATTAAAATTAAAAAATCTAAAATAATCGCTGTAGTTTGGGTTACAGTCATTAAACAAGGTGTGCAGTGTTTGTATTTGTATATTGTGCTGTATTACAAAAATGGTTTATATTCGGAGTGAGTACATACATATATTCTGGTCGCAGAAGTCCTTTAGAGTGTTATATTTATTTAAGTTTATCATTTAGTAAATAAATCCTAATAAAATTCTAAAAAAAATTTGGAAACCCACTAATATCCACTACCCACTAGTAAAGTAAGGTGGGCTGGGTACACGAAAACCCGGGTTTTTGTGGGTCACCCACCAAGTGGGTGCTGGGCATACGTCCACACTGATCCAGAGTGACTGTAGGTGGTGACAATGCTATGCTGGATAGATGATGATATGAGGATCCGATGTCTTGAAAGTGACCATTTGCCTCTGCTACTGTTGCTAGGTGGAGACAAAAATGGGCTCCGATGCCTTGTGTGAGTCGGGGGCAATGAGAGAATATAAAGAGACTAAAAAACACAAGGAAGTTGAGTGAACTATTGGGACTTTAATTATAGACATACTCACGTCGTCGAGTGAGTATGATGTAGAGAGAAAGAACAAAAGTCTATAAATTGCAGAAATTGTATCAGTTCAGAATATGATTTCGCAATACCTTACCGATGATAACAAGTACCTAAATTAATCCAAAAGTTTTTATCCCGTGCAAAACAGCACTATGGACAATGGGAAACTTTCCGAAAGAAAAATACAGATTTTTAGACCGATCATTCACAATTTCTACATATGAGTACATAATTATAGGTTTCCATTCCTCGTCCAGCGTCAAATAAATCGTTCCGTGAGATTCGGTCTAAGGGGGGCAGGACTTTTAATACCCCAATCGACTCAGAATTTCATTTTGAACAACTTTCATTTGCTTCATCTAACGCTTAGTTTACAGTCCAAATCCGCATGATTTTAAAAACTCGACCTACATGCTCCCTTATAACCTCCACTTTATAAAGGATTATAAGGGAGACTATAAGTGAGCATGTCGGTCAAATCGATTGGGGTATTAAAAGTCCTGCCCCCCTTAGACCGAA
>JAHZMT010005391.1:0-10741 GCA_027743785.1 Sinhomidia bicolor
TGCTACCGTAACTTTACGAGAGAGCGAAAATAAGGGGAAATATATATAGAAAACACGCAATCTATATACAGCTGTCTGAATTGTAATTACTTGTAGCTGAGAAATAAGGATATTATTATTTATAACTTTTTACCGTTTGGTTAAAAAATTGCTTAAAATACGAGAAGGCGTTTTTTGATTTGCCAAGCTCATTAACAAAATGTACATAGTACCTAATAACAATAATAATATGCTGTTTGTGAGTGGTGCAATGGTAAAAAGGCGAACGTCGCTCTCAGTCTTTTTATGAAGGTTGTTAAAATTCACTAATAATTTGTTAAAATACGGATATAAGTATATAATATGTACTGTTATTGTAAATACGCACAGTATCTCTGTCAGTGATTCACTGATTGATGCACAAACATGCAGTTTGAATGGTACGATTAAGATAGCATAATTTACATTATTGTATTGATATTATTGTACCAACGCATTACGGGAATAAGAAGAAAGCACTGATGATGATGGTTCTATATCTAGCTTCACTAAAAAATCGATTGAGATGACCTTGGATGGATTCTTCGGTTGAAAAGTAGCTAAAGTGAATAATACTAAATTATGAAAGTCGGACTAAGCACTATATATGTAAGTAATTAATTTTCCTTCACAACTTTGCTGTAATTCTACCTTGACAGCTTTTAGATTGAGCAAAGATCGATCCCTATTTCCTTTCTTTTTATTAATTATATGGGTATTGGTAGTTCATTATGTCTATGTATTGTATAGGTAAAATAGTTAGGTAATAGTTGAAGAATAATTTACTAACAAAATGGGAGTTTTTGGGAGCTTCATGCTCGATCAAAAACTAGTCAGCATAGCTGTGATGTTAATTAGTGTAGCAAACTCCTGTGAACAGCAGCATCCATACAATTAATAAGATTTCGATTTCAAAAGCCCATCCACCATGTACATACTTTAAATTATTATCAAGAACAGCAATACACGTAATAAACACCATTACTTATTACAATTATTATAGTTTATGGTCAATGATTAGTTAGTTGTACATCAATAATAATTATCTTCAATTACTGTCATTTAAGGTTAAGTTAGAGCGTCGAGTTTTAAACGGTGAATAATTTACTACATTCTCAATAATTAGTAAACTGCATCCGTCCAGAGAATTGCGCAAACAATCATTTTCAACCTGTAAATAACCAATACTAATATTTGCACTTGTTCACCTTTTTAAGCATCCCACACCTAAGACAAAAGTTTAAATATTTAATTAAGCTAATGATGTACATAAAGTTTGCTATTTGTCACAAGCCCGTTTTTCACAGTCCTTCAATATGGTTACTTGTAAATTCATTTAGAATGTAAATGTTTTAAAGCGTTCCTTTAAATATTTGTTTAGGCTTGGCATGAATTCTAGTCAAGAATATCTCAACTTACCCCACAATACAATACATATCTACTACACAATACACTGTACACACATGCACTTCTTTCTATCGCATGCCTATTAAAAACAATTAAACAAGTTTTTGTTACATATTATCTAATTTTAAAGTCAAACTTATGTCTTAAGATGAAGTCAAATATTATAGGTAGTATAACTACTAATGCAAGTAGTGCAAAATGTAATATCAATTTTCCATGTCTTGAGAAATGTTTTAACTTTCACCAGCACTGATATGCTTGAATCTTCGATGATGTTATGTAGAATATTGCACAAGGATTTATGATGTTTGGATTGCAGCACTACATTTCTTTCTATTTGTTAATTATAATTGTGATCAAAGATACATTTAAGGTTCCGAATTGAACTGTAATAGAATCCTTGCATAATAATCCTTAATGAAATTGTAATAATAAAAACTAGAATTCAAACAAAATAATGTCTTACAAAAAGGTGTCAATGATTTTATTATCAATTATTTATATAATACATTATTTTTTATTCAAGTACCAAATTTGAAATTGTTTGCAGGAAGACGAGGTACAAAAGAGTATTTTATAGTTTTTTATTTAACAGTTTTCAGTTCAGACAAATGCAGTAAATTAACATTTTATAATTAAATTTTTTACAAATATTTTGATGCTCTCTGATTTTTATTCTGTATAAATGAAAGTTGACCACTTGGAACATTTAATTTTGCAAGCAGTACCTTCCCAAGACTTTGTTACTTCTTGTGGTGTCTGTGTAGGATCTTTTTTAATTTCTAACCCTGTTTGACCTTCTTCGTTACGTCCCCAAGAATACACACGGCCGCTTTTTAGCACCGCTACAGAATGTCGTGAACCCGCAGCAATATGAGCTACTGGATCCTGTGCTGAACCTAAATCTATGGGATATGGATCACTTTTGCTTGTAACTACTGCGTTGTGACCAAGTTGGCCAGACTCATTCCATCCCCACGAGTAGATATCCCCATCAGAAGTTAATGCTAACGTATGCCAACCCCCACACACTACTTTAACAATGATACAAGGCAAGTCATCAAAAAAATCTACACGTTTAGGTTTCTCACAAACTTTCATCACGCTGATGTCATTGTTGCTTGTCGCCAATTCAGAACGTCCACCGTGACCCCAATTCCAAAGAGCACCAGTATCAGAAAGTGCAACAAAATGACCGTAACCGACAGAAAAATCTTCAATATATTTTCCTGGGAAATCCACAACGACTTCAATTCGATCTTCAATCTTGTAAATTCGACTTAGGTCACTGGAAGACTGTAAGCCAAAAATATCGTTTTCATTGGATGTGATTTTCTTGAAAGGCAACCTCAACGCGTCTTCGTCTATTTTTACTGAAGATGTCTTCAGCGATAATAGCTCTCTATTGTCGTCGGCTTCTAAACTAACTCTGTACAAATTACCCTCTTCCGACAACCCAACGATTGAATTTTTACAAGCAGCTACTTGTTTGATACTAAGCGCTGAGCCAAATATTTGAGTTTCTGGTAAGCCAAGTCCTTTTATAAACCATGAGTACGGCGTTCGGGAATCATATTTTTGATAAACAGAATAAAAATGAGTAAATTCAACATTTGAGACATTCTTAACCAGATACGGTTTTACACAAGAGGTATTTTCGGAATTTTCTGTGCAGCTTAATGGAAGACAATCATACAAATCTGTACCACAAAAATACAATTTTGCCATTTTATCAAGGTTATAATGATAATTCAGACAGTCGTACACCACAAGTATTACAAAGGTTACTATTTTTGAAAGCAACAACGTGAAATATGATATTACTTAGTTGAACAGACAATACTGAGCTTCAAGACAAACTAAACATAGATCAGGAATAAAACACATAAGTTACGGTAACAAACACCACTCAACTTGAAATAAAATTGGAATTACATTGCATCACTTTCCTAGCAGTTTCTCTACCGGCTCATACTGCCAATCAGTTTTTTCCAATTTCTCTGCCTCTCTTCTTAAAAAATTCAATCTTTTGCCGTGCTCGTGCTGATCAAGTTTGATTTTACTGGTCTCAGCCAATAAACTACTAGTGTATTTTTGAAGAAGCTTATCATCCGTATTCGTTGATGACGATGGACTAGCCGCTGAAGGTGATGCATCCGCTGGTGTATTAATATTGATGACTTCCGGTGATGTCTCGCTTCTACTCATAGCAAAGTCAAATAGAGAAAGCAACGTCTAATTGCTATAATAAACTTCTCCTCAACTACAAAAGCAAAAATGAGATGCATTGTTGAATATTAAATGTCTAACTTTATTAGGATATAAAGAAACAAGTCAAATTTTATTTTTGCAAGTCTTGTTTCATTTACCTGCAACGGCTGAAGTCCTATAATAAATGACTGGTCAAAATCACTTAATGAAAAACCCAATTTTCAAACTGGAGGATGACTAATGTTTAAGAAAGATAAGGGCTCAAATTGACTTTTATAGTCCGTTGTTTTCAATAGGAAAGTTGGAATGTGCGTTTGGATTTTTTACTCGGATTAGAAACAACCATCACTCAAGTTTCATAACACAAATGATTACTGATGATGATGATACGATGGTTGGACACTATGACTGTTGACTGTATTCTATTCAAAACGCGTTACTCCCTTTCGACTGTCATTATTCACTAATTACTACTTTTGTGCTACTAATTTAAAATATTATCGTTAATTTATTAATAAAATTACAATAATTATCTGGTTACGTATATATGTTCTTCTTTACTTACTTTTAACTTTGTATATTGACATTTCAATGAGCTGCACTTATTGTTCAAAAATGCGTTGAACGGGGTTGCTTTTAAATAGGATCAGCTGCATTTGCATAGAAGGAAAACAAGAACTACTTAGTTTCCAGTCGCCCCACATTACTACACAAACACATGCATTCGGTTTGCTTGTGTTGATTTCTTTGGTGCGATTCGATGCAAGCAAATGAAAATGCACATGTATGTGTATAGTGTATGTATATTGATTGACTATTTATTGACGACTAACTTTCTTTTCGCACATTTGCAAACACTACTGGACACTGACTACTGACACGTGCCTCTTAATTTTTACTAACGTATCAATCAACTTTTACTGATAAATTGCTGTCAATTAACTAATAAAATTCTCTGTCAAATAATCATGAGTACGAGTCAGATTATTAACTAGAGTGTTAAAACGGTTACACAATCAAATAATGCTGAATAGTACCGTCAAACAGATTATTCGAAAATTAGTCAGTAGTATTACACCGAAACAAATTCCTTTGACGAGTTATTTTCAGCCCAATATATTATATAAAGCACGTGTTAAACATTCTTTCACAACGTCAGACGTCAATCAAACTCCAATGGAAGCGGATAACAGTGCTTTGGAAGAAAACTTTAGAATGGATACTGATTCAGTTGCAGAAGAAACTGTTAAGATAAGTGGCGGTGGTGATGTAATGGGAGAAGAGGTAAGAGTCATTTCAGAAGGAAAGGTTCAAATTCCACAAAGCGTTAAGATTTTTTATAACCCAACTCAAGAATTTAACCGAGACATAAGGTAAGTAAAAATATGATCAGTATAGTTGATTACGCACTATAATTTGTTCCCATTTCTAAAAAAATGTTGTTAATTTTAAAGCGTTCTGGCAATTCAAACATTCCTGAAGTCTGAAATGAAGGTATGTTCTGTGCTTTGTACTAGCGAATAGAGCTGTATATGTTTAATTTTGCCCTATAAAACTTACATATAAAATCATATTTTAGAAGGATGTAACGATTTTGGAGGCCATGTCCGCGTCCGGGATTCGAGCTGTTCGTTATGCAAAAGAAATTTCTGGTGTCAAATCTGTGATCGCAAATGACTTTTCTAATTCAGCTGTAGAAACTATTAGACGAAATGCTGAGCGTAATCAAGTGGAGACAATTGTAAAACCATCCTTTGCGGATGCATCGTAAGACAAAGTTAAAGAATACAAATATTATCATTTTTTAATTGAAACTCGTTGTGCAAACTCGTTATTTTTAAAATGTTTTTTAGTGTCAAAATGTATGAATGCAGAAATTCTGCAACTGTAGTTGATATAGATCCTTATGGAACGCCAACTCCTTTTCTGGACTCTGCAGTCCAGGTAGTTACAGAAGTTACAAACAATAAAGATTACGACTAAATAAAGATGGTTAGATTGTAATGCTTTATACTTTAATTTAACATCTTTGTACGTTCGAATTCCTACTTGATTTCTTAGTGTGTTGAAGAAGATGGGCTCTTATTGGTGACAGCTACAGATATGGCCGTTTTAGCAGGAGGAAATCATGCCGAATCTTGCTTTGCCAAGTATGGATCAATGTCTCTCAAATCAAAAGCTTGCCATGAAATCGTAAGAATACACGTTTTTTGGAAATGTTGAATTATTACACTCTAATTATTAAAATTTTGAAATGTTAACACTGAAAATTTATTTTAATATACTGAAAGGCTCTTAGAATTGTTGCACACACTGTTCAAAGTACAGCCAACCGTTATGGTCGTGTTGCTTTACCATTATTGTCTCTCAGTGTTGATTTCTATGTCCGCCTGTTGTTCAAAATCATAAAAAGTCCGAAGAAGGCCAAACAAAGTGCCTTGTAAGTAAGCTCAAGCTACATATTGCATACACAGCAAATTTTTTAAAACTAATCGTGTTTTCTTTATTTTCTAAAAAAAGAAACACTTCAATGATTTACCAATGCACTGGCTGTAAAAGCATTACTTTGCAACCGCTCGCATCCACAAAGAAAGGTCATACGACTTTTGCACAAGGACCTCCAGTTCCAAGAAAGTGTGAGCACTGTGACTCGTCTCATCACGTATGATATTTAAAAAATATCTTTCTATGGTGTAAATTTCCAACTGATTCAATGTCTGATAATCTCTTAGATTGCTGGTCCAATATGGTCTGGCCCTATCCATTGTCCAGAATTCATAGAGAAAATGCTTCAAGAGCTACAAGAAAATTTTTCGTACTTGGGAACATTTGAACGAATAAGGGTAGGAAGACAAAATGTCAACTACAATACCAATAAATTTGTAGATAATCGACTTCAATGTCATATTTTTAAGATGCACAAATCTGAAATGAAGTAGGTATTATATGTACTTTATCCATGAAATTTCAGGGAATGCTCGGTTTGGTTCAAGAAGAACTGGTCAATCAACCGTTGTATTATGATCTCTCAGAGTTATGTTCTATTGTAAAAACTTCAACTATACCAATGCTTCAAATAAGGTACACATCAGAATTGTAAACAGCAGCGGATACTATTGATAACTTATAACTTATTAAATATACATCGTAAGATTCCTTGTCCATGATATACTTTGCCGTATTTTCAGGTCTGCCATAATGAATTTGGATTATCAAGTATCAATGACACATGCTGGACCAAATACTGTCAAAACAAACTTACCAAACAGCAAATTATGGGATATATTGCGAGCTTGGAGACATCATACAAATCCAAAACCAATTCAAGCAGATACGGTTGGACACAAAATTATGTCTCGTACATCCAGTACAACAGATATAAACTTTACAATAAGACCTGATGCGAAACCCCTGTCCCAAAATATGAATTTGGTGAGGTATCAGCGAAATCCAGAAAAGTTTTGGGGCCCTGGATCTAGGGACAATTTTAAATCTCAAGGAGATGGTCCATCTAAACGTGCGTTAAATCAGGGAAAGAAATCGAAACCAAAAAGATGCAAAGAAGATAAAAAGGGATTAAATGAATAAATGTACATTTTTTTGCTAAATCAAAAATTTAATGTTAAATACCTCTATCCATTTATTATTTGGCCTAAAGCTTGAAACCTGAATGTATAGCAGCCACGCCAAAGGTCAGGTTTTCATAGTTTACAAATCGAAAGCCAGCTTGCTGAATAATACCTTTAAATGTGTTTTGATCAGGAAACTTACGAATACTTTCAACTAAATATTGATACGAATCCCAGTCTCCAGCTATAACTTGACCCATGGCAGGGATCACTTGGAAGGAATACTGATCGTAAACCCTGTAAAGAAAGGAAACATCTTCATTAAATTAAAGGTTTGATGATTTCAAAAACCAAAGTCATTTTTCCCTCACCATCTTAATAACGAATTGGGCACTTGACTAAATTCTAAGCACATAAACCGACCGCCTGGTTTCAATACACGATAAGCTTCTTGAACAACCTACGACAAGAGTTTTAAAATTTTCATTAAAATACAAAAACGATATAATCTTCAAATGAAAAACTTACGTTATCTATGTGAACACAATTCCTGATCCCAAATGCTATCGTGTAGACATCATAAGTATTGTCGGCAACCGCACTGAGATTTTCTGCGTCAGCTTCATACCAATCTATTCGTTGCAATTCACCAGGAGTCAACACAGTTTGAGCACGTTTTTGTCCAACTTCCAACATTCTGGGATTAATGTCACTGACTAAAACCGACCGGCTGAAAGGAAAGTAACACAGTTGGTAATTTGTGTACACATATGTACAATACAACGGCAAAAATAATACAAATGCAACTGGGATTCTATATATACATACCTGGCAATAGGGTCGTCCCTGTACGTTTCTTGATTATTATTACCTAATGATTGATATTGTGCCTCCACCTCATTGGTAAAGAATGGTTGCTCTGGCGGAAGGTCTACAGTATAAGGTCCTGAAAAGCGTGACTCCACAGATTGGTTTGACGTTTTACTTTGAAACTTTAGAAATCTAAAAGCAATGTCGCCTGAAAAAAAACAACAGTGTGATCAAGCATCTAGCCTTTCATGCATGTTATCAATTTCTCAAGTTTTTACCTGTTCCTCCTGCAACATCAATTAGCTTTGTTGTTGGACCTGGGTTAATTCTATGCACAAAAATATCTTTCCAAACTCTGTGCACACCAGCGCTCATGCAATCATTCATCAAGTCATATCGATCGGCGACATTTTCAAACACGGATTTTACTGTTAAAAAGTCATGTAAAATGCAAATGCCTTGAACCTATCGTGCTAACAAGTATACCAAGTGATCATTTTTTAAAGCAATTTAAAGTCCGTTACCCTTTTTTGCTTTTTCTGCCTCAGAAACAGTTTCGAATCCAAAATGGGTCTCTTTATCAGAAGAATACTGAGATTCCTCGGCATCGGCATGTTCACCTGACGTGACCTTTGCAGTTGCAGAGCTAGTTCTGGAAATGTACCGTCTGATTGCCATCACTGGATATCTCAACTTGGACGTACATAAATTTGTGCAAATCATCTTGACGCTATCTATTTTAATTTTCCAACTTTTCACATTAAACCATAACCACTGGGGTTCCGACCGACTTAAACTCAAATTGTAATGCGTTTTTACAAACAAAACTATAAAATTTAAATGTATTTAGCTTTTACAAGATTTTTAACTTTAATAATCAATACATAATTCTGGGCCGGAAGGACAGGTAACATTATTTGTAAACAAACCCAGAAGATGATCACTTCATTCAAGACGGCACGTGCGTAAAAATGCGTAGGGAAACAGATGAGAGATGCATACACAATGAATACACAACAAACACATGCATTTCGGTTGACGTTGAGCCTATGAGAGAAGTAGTGCGTGACGAGCGGTAAAGTTGGATTGTGTGATTTGACAAGCTTTCACATTTGTTTGTGCTGGCCATTGCATTTGCGACACTATCATGTTGACTAATGGCGACGGTGGTTGTGGTGACTCAATGTTTACATTACAGCATAATTAGTCAGCTGTGACGCACACAACTATTTTTACTGCTGCAACAAGTGTACTTAATTATTGCTAATTAAACTAAAATAATAGTATTGTAAGGTTAATTTATTGGTGCGATTGTTTCTAATATTTTTACTAAATGTTTACACAGTTGACAGTATTAATATATTGTTGAATAGAAGAATTACCGTTACGTTTTTTGAATTATTTTTTGTTACCAGTATCTCCGTACTAGATCTCTAATTAAAAGACTCGAAGGACAGTTTACAAGGCCTGGAAGGCAAGAGTGGGAGGAAGAATTACGTGTGCTTTGGTTAGAAAAATTGCAAACTTTTACAACAAAAATTTAAGAGTAACATTAATTGATTTGGTAGTATAAATATTCAATTATTTTTGTTTTTCTTTTAGTTCATGGCGATTACCTATATTTTGCAATTAGCTTGGCTGGGAATGTTATGCTTTCTTGTTGTTGTTACTGCTACTTTCTCCATCTTTTGGCAATTGTGTGCTCATAAACAACAGCCTTATGACAAGGAAAACTGCATTGACTTTCAACAATTTCGTAAGTATATCATATGAGTACTAGAATTAGACTCTCCTTATTTACACCACTTTTGATATTTTGTACTTGTGCTTTTTTTATTTAGACTTTTTGTTCCCGGAAAACACAAAGCAGGATGACATGAAAGTTTGTGAAACACATGAAATCAAGTTGTTTTGTAAAGATTACGTTGAACGTGCTGAAATTATGTTCATTCTCGCCACTGTTGCTTGTGCTCTCGTAATCCTGAGCCTGGTAAGAAAAAGCAATCATAAAACGCTTATCAATAACGAATTAGCACAAAACATGAGTCGGCTGTAAAAGAAATTTGAAGTACATTTTAAACAAAAAATGCATTACCGATTATTTCAGGTACATTACCTCATGTGTTTGGCGGCTAACTATGCGCATATCAAGGACCATAAGAAACTTCAAGACTTTCATGAACTAAACTACTTTGCTACTGGTGAATCCGAAATGACTGCTCTTGCAGCTAAGGATAAATACTAACTGTCCCAAGCTGTCTATTTTTATTCCAATCATCAACGATATACAACATAGTGTACTATTTATTTGGACTAATTTCAATTTTTGCATTTTGAAATTTTATTTATGATATTTTGTTGCATCCGACAACAACTTTTCAGTTTCGCACAGTACGTTTAGGATAATGCAGCACATGTGTATTAAGTACATTGATTTAATATTTCGCAAAGTTAAGGGTTTAGTTTAAATAACGTAGTATATGTAGTAATAATAATAATGACTCTAAGCAGTTAAACAAAATTATTGGACTTATAAAACTGCTCCATTCCGTTTTATATACAAGGAGTCCAATCTGTGACTAAACTTTAAAGAACATATCAACTTATCCCGGTGAACTATAATAATTGTGTTTCAGTATGTAGGTTATTTTCATTAATTAATGTGAAACATTTTCTAGCATTTGTATACATATTTTAGTAGCTTATTTTATTTTATTATTTTTATA
>JAHZMT010005392.1:0-19563 GCA_027743785.1 Sinhomidia bicolor
GCGAAGCACATGGGCATCTCACTTGACGTGAAAAATCTTGATCTGATGACCCAAGAACAACTCAAACCAGAGTTTGTTGCGGTAATAGTTTTTTTTCATATTGTGTTCAATGTCTTTTAATCGTTCACATTTTTAAAATGAAGGGGTTTTAAAAAGTTTCTTAATTTTTGCAGATCAACCCTCAGCATACCGTACCAACTATGGTCGATGATGGATTTGTACTCACGGAAAGTAGAGCGATGCTCATGTATCTTCAAAACAAATATGGAAAGAACGAGTCTCTTTATCCCAAGGATCCCCAGAAAAGGGCGTTAGTCGACATGAGACTCTTTTTTGACATTTCCACTCTGTACATTCGGTTTGGAGAAGCACACGTGAGTACAAATACAGATAAACGTCATATGCAACCACATTATGAAAATTTAGGAAAATAGTGAATATCAAATGTGAATATTGTAATCTTTGTTTTTAGTACCCTGTCATGTTCCAAAAGGTTAAACCCGATCCAGAGAAAATGGCGAAAGTGGATGAAGTTCTCGGCTACACTGAGCTATTCTTAAAGGATGGTTATATTGCTGGCGATCACCTTACCATTGCTGATTTCTCAATGGCAGCTATTCTCAGCACAATTGAAGCTGTTGGATACGACATGTCAAAATTTAAAAAGGTGACTGATTACTTGGCAAAGTGCAAAAGCACAATGAAGGGATGGGATGAGTTGAATCAACCAGGAGCTGAAATATTTGGTCAATGGTACAAAGGTGCATTGGCAGCTCTTGATGCTTAAAATATACGATAGGTTAATTGATACCTCTTTAAATTCTACACAAAGGTATCAGTCACAAAATTCCCTTTGAAAGTATACGTACCGTACCCGTGATATAGTACATACAATGTAGCTCAAATTATATTTCATTATTCAAATAATTCATCATCATGTACACAAATATTGTTCTTTATTACTCCATTCTCTACATTATAAGCTGCGATACTTCTTCTTTCCAACTGTTTTAATAATTATTGATTCTCAATTATAGCACTATAAAAAGAATATGTCAAAGCAAAGTTAATTGAAAATAAATAAAAGTATTCATTCAAACCAAGAAAAACCATTTTTTCTCCATGAATGACTTAACAAAAAATATATTTAATGTAAAAACTGTTAAGCAGCAAAATCCGCAGATATTGTGAAAGACGACATGTGTGAAAAATCCCATGTCATTTCAAAATTGTCATAAAACACGATTAAAATCACATTCGATTTTAATATTAATTAATGTCAATGAAACAGTTAGGGTAAATTGAAAATGCGACAATGTGGCGAAATGTTAAGCAAGCTCAATATGATGCAGATTGCAGACCGATCTGATAGTATGTAAAATGTCAAATTACGATAAGCACTTCAAAGCCAATGCTAAAACCAAAAACATACATCCTCCTTGGACCAGGTACATCAACTAACAATAACTGCTGACATCTATGCTTTTGCGGTTCTCTTAAAAGTAAATCCAGCAAGGCATTTTATTTCAAGTACAAAACTTACAATACTCCATACTAATTTTTTTTATCATTTTTGGAAGCGTATTCAATACAGATACGAAACAAGCTTCATCATTGCAATTTTGACGTTGATTACGTGCGTACGTGAGTACACATGAAACCACTGAATCTGAAGTAATGATAAACAGTAAGTAAGCACAACAAAGCACCATATAGTTTTTACTGTTGAAGTTTGCGCAAACTCCGATTTTTACGTTTTAGCTCATTGCAATGCAAATGAAGGTAGGTAGGTATGCATATAAATTCTGTAGGGTAAATTACGTATTTCTATATTAAAAACGGGTCAGACATACTATGCCGACTGTCTATTATGCCTACAGCAGACTATGCCGCAACTCTCTTACCATTGCAGAGTAAAGTGGAGTAAATAAATTCTTAATGTTGAGTCCAAGTTCGCTGAGGTCATGTTATATCTGCAATTTGGAAACATTGGGCTTTAAAAATTTAACATGGACTCAGCACTTGGAAATTTAACATGAACTCAGCATTAAGGTAGACATTAGACAATTTGTCGTATTCTATGGTTTGGTATACTGTGCAGTCGGCATAATGAAAATCGGCATAAGTGAGTCGGAATAGTGTGCAGTCGGCGTAGTATGCGTCTTCCGTTAAAAATCTATTATATTATGACAAGCGCTGAAAGTGTTACTTCAAATGAGCAAATGACGGCAGTTGTATTGTATATTTGATATTATGCATGCAAAGAATTCGTTGTCTCGTGTTCAATAAAACTATAGTATATTAGATACGCTTATTACGATACGATGTCTACACTGCCTACACGATGATGTGAGTTTGTTATCTTATTTAAACAATATATTACACTTATGGTGATGATGATTTAATGACGACTGCTGTTGATGAGTTTGTGATTTTTGATGAAACTTTTATCAAGGCTACTACCACACCATTATACAGAGCTACGACCGAGACAATTACAAAGAAAAGTCACACTAACGAGACTGATCATCGTAAATCAATCTTTTCCTTCGTCCTAATTCGATATCGATATGAGACATAACTACACACTTGAAATGTAAATTTTCTTTAACTGTTTATACATTCTTTAATAAATAAAAGTTTCCAATAGTATTAATTAGTAGGTATTCAAAAATGCTTTTCTGTGGGAAGCACCTCCTGTCAATAAGTGTTCTCTTTCTTGTGGTGTTGACCTTCACAACCGGAGATGGTAAGTGCAGTGAAAGCAACGTCAATATAAATGTGCCACTAGTAGGAATGCACATTTTCCATTGTTAGGTAATTCTATGTACTTATTTAATTCAATTTCTCAAAAGTACAATGCAGTGGTTTCTACTTCCAGGAGAGTCTAATCCAAAATTAGAACAGTCCACTGGAGACGCAGTTATTTTTTCACAGGAAGATGATTTAGGAAACTCGTCAAGTATAAAAAACGGTAGTTCTCTGGCTGACTACGAGTGGTCTTCAAATGACGACTATCCGAATGGTACCATTACAATTCAATGCCTTTCTGACACTCTGAATATATTCAAGAAAATGTGCGCATTTTATTTATTATTTTAGATGCACCAATAAACGATGCCGAAACGCTTGCTCCGGTAGAAGCGGCTAATGAAACAAAAACAGAACCCAGTGTTTCACCTGCAAATTTAATCTCAAATGACACAGATTTGGTAACTGAACAAAATGCTGAAAACATTACAAGCCCCAGTGAATCAACTCCGGCATCAACTCAGATAGAATTGTCTTCAACTGAAAACAATAAAAATAATTCTTCAGAAACGTCTCCAGCCGCAGTCGAAAATAGTTCGATTAGTGCTGCACCATTGCCTACGTCCATAGGTGAAGAAGAGTCTTCAAGTACTCCCAACACAGAAAACAGCACTACCACGACAAAGGTTCCACCCTCCGACATAATAACTCAAGAGTTGGGTGACGAATCAGATTATACATCAACTCTTGGACCTTATAGACCCATTGACTCTGCCGGTGTCAAAACATGGGCTGTAGTTGTTGTTTCTGTTCTGATCTCGTTTGCTGCCATTTTTACCATTTTGTATTTCGTTAGGGGAGAGCTCATAAGGTAATGTTTTGTACTCAAATGAAATTTAGACTGAAACACAATTTTAAATTGTATTGGTTCTTGTTGGGGTTTCACAGAAAACGAAAAGCTGACCAACAATTACTTCGAGGATCCATTTCATCAGAAGGATACTTTTGTGGAGACGGAGAAGAAAATTCCGGTGGAAAGTTTGAACTCTAGATGTACCTATTTACATACGAATTTATTTTGTACTTACGTAATGAATTAGACGAAAAATATGCTAGTCCCTCAAACAATGTGATACTTGTATTTCTAAAAAATACAAATTGGAAGCGTACACTAAATTACAAATAGTGAAAGTAAAAACTCTATAAACAACGGATGTACGGTGTACTCATTTGAATGGCACACCTGTCTATACTTATTGATCTTGCTGGTATTCTGTGCATAATTGTTCAACGGAGAGAAAAATCTAATGACGCTACAATGCAAATATAAACGGTGCGAATAAATAATAAATTTGGCTGCTATTGCTAATTGGCTATGTACTATTCAAAATGTAGCGTGGTTAAGATTCTTATGGAATTAATAATTTATTCCAGGATTCGTAGCGTAGTATATAAGCTGAATTAGCACAAATTATTTTTCTGCAAATATAAGGGAGTAATAATTTGCTAAATAATTACGTACATGTTCATAGGTAATAGTGAATTTATCACTAAATAGTTTATACATATGTCATCATATCAAACAATATCGCACTTCAGCTTCTTTCTACCGTGAAATTAAAACAAGTCGATGTAGTATCGACGCATTTTAGTACCAAAAAACTCCACGCGTGCATTTCATCAATTCTTGCATACTCCACACAGTATTTTTAAATACTGGCAAAAAAATTATTTGTCGTCTGCTGCTGCTTCTCCTTAGTATATGGATCAAAAGAATGCTCAACACTTACAAATTTATATCCGCATGCTATATAAACGTATTTTCTATTGAATAAATATTGAATGAATATACATATACTGATTATCATAATATACCTACGTACCTAGATACAATACGTGCAGTTGAGTTTCAAGAGGCGAGGTATGATAAAACACCTGCAAAGATCAAATTTGATGATAAAATCGTCATGCATGTTTCAATAAATGTTTTTGTTTCATGCAATCTTTCAGTGGTGTTAGCTTTCAGATATAGGTATGTACCTTTATGGAAACACACTTACCTAAAACAGTTTTACCAATTAGGTATAATAACACATAGTTTGTAATGATAATTTTGTCTACACTTGCGCTGGAATGAACAGATTTCATTTATAAAAAGTGTTTTTAACACAGACAGTAAGGAAAGGTACGGTAAATGAAAGAGTTTAGTACGTCATAACGATTCTGTTGATTAAACTTCTTATTTCTGCTTTTGAGCATCAGCAACTCAAATAGAAAGAAACACCAATCCTTTGCTTTCAACTTTCAACTAGAAAGACAAATCATGCCTGCAAAAAGAGACCTGAGAAAATCTTTCTTTTTACTACAACTCGATAAATGGTGCATATGCCTAGAGGTATATGTGTATAAATATATATTTATATATAGCAATTTACTAGATGGGTTTGTTAAATATGTTTATAATAGTATAATGATTATAGACTTGTCGCTTTTATCTAGTTAGGCAATTTTTCCATACCTATACTCTGCTCAAGGAAAGGCGGCTTTGCGTTGCTAAAGACGAGCTATGTGCTGATTCTAAATTCCATAAGTTACAGACAAATGATGTTTAAACTAAACGTATATTGAATATTATGGAGGTATGATGCTGATGATAATCAAGTTTATGATGATGAAGTATATTATAAGTGTAGTCGTTGTGATGGAATATAATATTTCTTCCTGATAGTGTGAATGGCAGAATGTATCCTAAACCTCGCTGCTTCATCAGCGCCCAGCGCTGTGTGTTCTCTTTTAAGTTGTTGAGCCATGTCCAATTCTTCTGCTCTGAAATCTTTTCCATCGCTATCTGCTGCTGGTGTCGCCTTTGCCAGTTGAAACTGTAGCAGTCATTCACTGTGTCGTGGTTGTTCGTTGTTGTTGGGAGTTGTACAAAGTAATATCTCCATTTTGCCGTCAACATCATCTCTATCATTTGCACAGCCTGTAAAGTTGCAATAATATTTTTTCATAATATCTTTTGCGGAGTTACTGATTCACACGCAGTAGTTCCCAAATCAAAAATATTTTCAAGTTATTGTGTTCTCTCGGACGTTTTCATGTAAATTATTCCTTGTTATTATTATTTCAAAGCAGCCACCGGAAATTTTTGTACTGAAGGATCTCGTTTGGAAAAGAAACTCGGATTATTCAATATCTAACCAATATGAAGACCTCATACAAGCTCATCATTGCCAGCGCCATTGTTGCCATTTGTGTTATTCCGTCAGGTACACAAAAGTTCTCAACTTTTAATCTGTAAAAATGTACACGCTCGTGCTTTACTGAAAATTATATAAATTACAATATGATTTATCACGTTGAGCCCTATGCAATGGTAAATAATCTATTCTCCGCATTTTGGGAGCGGGTTGTGCTCATTAACGTTTATTTACGGAGAGAGTAATTTTCATACTACATAAATCAATTAAATCTATAGATTGATTTAGTTTGTTTCTGTTTTTTAATTAGGCAATTTTTCAACTTCGGCCAATATTTATCAAGCTATACATTTTTTTTATTTTAATATAAGCTATTGTATATGGGTATTTAATTATTATACGCTAATTATAAGCAAACCATTTTATATAGTTACTATCATTGAAGCTAACAGAGTTTCATTTAGAAAGTTCAAACCTTTAACCAATCACAAACATGTCTTAAGTGATGATAAGACAGTGCGGTATGACAGACATCTTTATTATTGCATGTCAGAAAGAATATTTTCATCGCAATACCTAACTAAACACATGAAGTTATGTTTAAAATTTGTTCAATGCGATTTTCATGTGATTAGAATCCTGAATTTTCTTGTTTCCTATGAGTCTACTTTTAAGACATTTTGAATCTGGCAAAACGTACAAGTATGTAAGCAACATTGACTGAATTAGAAAAGTAAACGGCCGGTCCTCTCGTTTCATTCAGGACTACGACCAATTAGATAATTTGGTTTCATGTAAACTGCTTCTCGTAAATCCAAACTCGTGGAGAATAAATATTTATAGGTAAAGTTAATTTTCGTTTGGACAAGAGCACTCTAATCATGTTTTCTTTATTAATCAGTCATCCATCAAAGAGAAAGGTCAAAAGTCATCAGCAAAGGTCAAATTCTTTTTCTTGTCAGTCAGGTTTTTCACTGGTTGAAACTTTAAAACATCAAAATGTTATTTTTACTTCGTATATTAAGAACACTGCACACATGTACCAACCTCATGTACATTTAAACGCTCCAAACAAACTCACAGTTATGAACGATTGAATACAAAGTGTAACGACTGAGGCGATATCATGTACCCAATGTGTACGTGATTGCACCATTTTCTAATTTCTGGAATGTAGTATATTCCCTTCCATTCCAGAATAAAAGTCAAAATAAAATGACTAGTTATTAAAAACCTATTATATATATATATATACATAAATAATATGTAGAAATGCACTATATAATAGTTTATTGTGGGGTCTTCCGTGTATGGACCTTGAATTACAATGTACTTTACTTATGCTTTATTTGTACATTTTGTTTCTAATTCTCAACAGTGGTAATGCTAACAACCCTATAAACTATTTTGTCATTACAAGCAAAGATTACAAATTACAATATTAATGTATGCAAATTATAATGATCTCAACGCTCATAAAACGAGTAGCTTTTGCATGGAAAATCGATTTTCAAATCACTAACGAGGAAAACCATGAATTCCGCTTTTGTCTAGTCTACCAAGTCTACTAATCTGTCAACTGAGCCAGTACAACTAGTTCCGTGTACACAAACCCTTGTATACCTACCTGTATCAGAAAGGAAACCATTTTAAAGAAAGGTACAAAGTTCCAAATTTTCTTGTCCGGACTAATGATTTGTTTTTGCGTTTTTCAGTACTCTCCTTGAAATGCTACATCTGCAATAATGTAGCTGATGGTAAAGGGTGTGGCCACGGGAATGAAGTAGATTCGTCTTTAATTAAAGATTGTACTTCTCAAGATGACGGACAACAAAATATCCAATACACGACATGCAGAAAGATTGTTACATGGATTGACTTTGACGTGAACAACAGTAAGCAATGCATATCATTATAATGACCATCAATATCTAATTATCTAATGAAATTAATTTCCCTAATGGCAAATATAAAATTTGAAGCTATTTTAAATTCTTTTGTTCCACAAAGACACGGCAACTGAGAGAATTGTCAGGAAATGTGGCTATATCGAATCCAAATATGATACCGATTGCTACTACCGTGGTGGTTTTGGAGGAAGACAACAAGTTTGCAGTTGTAAAGAGGATGGCTGCAACACTGGCTTTACTTTCCGTGTCAACCATTTACTCATGGGAGCCGCTGGTGCCATCATCCTTTTGGCCATTGGATCACAGCACTAAGCTCATATCACTTTAAAATCACAAATTATATTGAGTAAATGTGGGTAATTGCATTTAGCTTTATTTTTAAAAAATGAAACTTTTGTTCACTAAGGACTTTTGTTCTTTACATATTCTGTGTAGAAATTTATTTCGTTTACCTTATACAAACAATACTTTTGTGTCAACAAGAAGCATGCGTTGCATTTGTGGTGCCAATTTGTATACAAATTTTCCTAAACGTGCTTGTACCGGCTAACATACGTATGTACTGGTACTCCATTCACCATTTTCATCATCACCGTATTGTGTACAACAGCGTCCTCCATTTAAATAATAATTTATTGTTAATCTATGGTATAATGTAACATCATCGAGAAGAATAAACTGATAAATTATACATTTCATTCAGCTTTCATCATGAACTTTTATTTACACACACAAGCTTAAAGCCGGATCTTATCAGAGCGGACGGTAGCTAGCCATTTGTAGCAAATCGTAATGATTATTTTGTAAAACGCGGCCATGCACGTTCATAACATGTATTCTTTAAATGATTTAATGTTGAGTATTATTTGAGTACTACATGTAATTTTTAATTACCTTGAATTACGCACGATGGAATATGAATGTAGACAGACAAGAATTATTGTTATATAAACATTTGCTGAACCCATTTATTGAATTCGAGTTGTGAATTAAAAGATCAAGTGGAAAAACTCCGACAATTTGATAAAAACCAAAGGTCATATATAGCTCAAATGTATATGTATACCTATTTATGTATATACATATCTATATACTGGCTAATATATTGAGTATATAAAAGCCATTAATTACCTTGTGACGATATAGAAATTTTAAAGCCAATAGCAAAATTGCGATACAGCTTTTACTAGGAGAGATCTCTAAAAACATTCTATCCCAATTAATATTCCTTATCTGATCGGGGCTAGCTGTACAATGTCCATTGATTCCAGTTTTTAACAAAAACTCAACATCATAAATGCAAACCTGAAGGCAGCATTGTGTGATTTTCATTCTACAGAAGCTACTAAGTAAGTTTCTCGCAGTATTATACTCACTCACACATGGTCAATAATTGGTTCGTCATCAAAGCATTATTCTATATCGTTGCATTAGTATCCTATACCATGTCAGCTTGACCAAGTCCAAAAATGAAATACATAAACAAAAACTATGACCATTATTAACCGTTTCTACAACCTGCTTGTAATTGTTACGAGTTTGGGTTCTGCTGCGATAACTGACTCATTTCTCAGGGATGCATGTACAATTTCAAACGAAAATTATTTACAGGTAAAAATTTGACAAAACAAATTTACAACCCTAAACACTAACCTTTAAAAAAATAAAGTTTATCTTTTCTTCATTCTCCTTTATGCACTCTACATCCAAGCAGGATGGAAGGTCAACTTCTGCAGACTTTTATACAGCTGCAGTTGTAGAATACAAGCCTATACCGATTGGAAATCAAACACCAGTTGAAGCTGTGCTCAGTAACGTCAAAGTTTACATTGAGCTAATGGAAGATGCAAGCAATCACGTAAGTTTTGCTTTCTTAACTAAAAAATCATTTAAAGAGTTACAACACGCGATGAATATTCTGCTTAATATATATCTTGGCCAAACAAAATCCCAAAATATTCGCATCATAACGATTATTTACAGAACGTGGATATAATAGTTTTTCCTGAGTATGGTTTGACAACAATTGCACTCCCAGTACAGAGGGACTTGGCTCGAAATTACTTTGTTGACATACCCACAATAGGTAGCAACCCATGCGAAAGTCGTAGTACTACATCAAATCAATCGAGGGTATTTATTCATCATCTTTATTTTCTCGCTGGTCATCATATTCATGTCATGTCATAACATACGTACTTTGCAGTATTGAACTATATGGATCTTTGTCTTAGCAGATTTTGCTTGAGCTTTCGTGTGCTGCAAGAAAGTACAAAATGTACTCTGTGGTAAATCTGGGAGAAGTTGAACCATGTAAAGACGATGTCACACATGAAGAATGTCCAGCAGACGGTGCTTATCATTACAACACTAACGTTGTTTTTGATAGATATGGAGCGATTGTATCTAGGTCATAATAAATAAGTCATAATAGTTTCAAGTACATGCAAGATTTTGAACTAAAGATCAACTTTTCTCGTCTGACAGGTATCGCAAATTCCACTTGTATTTTGAACCCCAGTTTGATCAACCCCAATTGGAGTATTCTACTTTCAGGACAGATTTTGGAGTTGAATTCGGATTGTTTACATGCTTTGACATCATTTTTGCACAACCTGCCGTACAAATGGCGGCTTCCAAGCGTGTCCGAAACTTTGTTTTTCCAACAGCGTGGGTAGATGAATTGCCATTTCTTACAGCGATACAGGCACAATCCCTTTGGGCTCAGAGTAACAGAGCAAATTTACTCGCTTCGGGATATCACCAACCGGACAGGGGAAGTATGGGCTCTGGAATTTATTCTGGTTACCATGAGGGAGCATTAAATTACGTCTTTGATAAAAATTCTGGTACGGAACTAGTTGTTAGCTCGGTTCCCATTTTTCCTGAACTTAGTAAAGGGGTCATTAAATGGAGAAAGCAAAACCCCCCAAAGAAACTCCAGAATGACAATGATGAAATAACTCACTTTTGGTTACGTGAGGACCTGTCAAATTGCTCCCACAAAACTATCGAATTGACGTCAAACACAGAATCACTGTGTTATGAAGACATAATTTGCTGTGATATAGAATACGAAATAGCATCATCTACTCCCAAGACATTCGGAGTCATGAAATTAATAGTATTTGATGGAAGACGTACAGTTGCTGCGAAAAGAGATTGGTTTGAATGGCAAGTGTGTGCAGTTGTTCATTGTCTGAACGAAACGCTTGACTCATGCACTGAAAATATATATAATTCCAAAACTCATCGTCCTAGTCATTTTGAACAATTAATTTTAACAATGCGACCACTAAAAGTTGAATATGAAGTGGAAGGCGTTGCTCAACCAGCCTTAAGTCTACTAGACACACATTTTAATTTAATTCCTCAGACACACTTTCAAATTGACCACTTGAAAGACCAAGAAAATGGATTATCATACGCCCAGGCAAAGCTAAAGAATGCTAGTGATCTTTCCAATGCCCCAGTAAAAACTATCGCAATTATACAAAAAATTTATGGCGGTAGGATATAAAAACGTTTAATTTTATTAAAATAAATTAACTTTCGTATCAATGACAGTAGTTTATCGTACATACTTAAAAAAATAGCGAATATATTAACTGGGGTTTTCAATTTCCTCCGTGTCATCATCATTTTCTTCTTCTGAATCATCATTTAAATTAACTGCTGTTAGCGCTACAGTTAAACCATGAAGTGTGGTGGTTTCACTGTCATCTAAAACCTCGAACCGAACATCCTCTTCCATATCTCGGAGCCACAAAGGAGATGTTAATAGTTGTGCTTTAAAATGAGCAGCCTTGGCATAACATTTACCGTTACAAAATGCCTGAAATAATTAAATTAAGTTTTGCTAACCCTGCAAAATTTAATCTTTAAAATTAACTCTACTATTATATGGATAACGTACTTTTCTTTCCGTGATGTCATAAACCTTGTGACCTCTTATGCTATACGTTTGCTTTGGAATATCCTTTGGATCAAGAGGGTTATCACAGAGCACCCACCCACAAATCTGTGCCAATTTTCTTTCTTCTATTACATCTTCCAAATGCTGCTTTGATATTCTTATTGCCTGAAATAATACAAAAAACAGAGGAATCAAAATTATAGTCCAACAAATTTAACGGTGTCATATTTACAATAATTATTTCAAAGTACTTAACCCTCTCCCTTCTTACATTATCTAATAGAAATTCCTTCTCAACTTCCGTCTCAATCAAGCGCAAGACAATCTCGTGTGCTTTGCGTTCACATTCCTTTTTCTTTTGAATTAATACCATTAAATTTTCCTTTTTTATGTTATTCGCATTAATAGTTTTCTTTTTTTGTTGGGAAATCTTTCGCGTCTGTCCTGGTGGCTGAGATCGCTGACTACCACCAGCGTAGTCTGTTGGAGTAATCCCTTCAGCAAATGTAACGCCCATTTTCTTTTTTGATTTACCACTAACGGAAACTAATGGAGAAACCGATGACTTTGCCAAGCTCACGTTCTTTTCCTCCATATTTAAATTATCATTAGCATCACCATCACTTTTCTTCGCTTCTGGAGCTTCCTTGAAGAAACTTGACATTGTTTGAAGGCACAACTATTTTGAAAAACAACCGAACGTATGTAGTCTTCGTTTGCTACATCAATTTAATCTTGCTGGTTTTGATTAAGTTTATCATACATTTAATTTAAGTTTACTTTAAATGCACTTTCACATTTTGAAATGAATCAACTATTTGCTGAGAGGTGTACAGAAATTTACTTTTTTGCAGGTGTATTGTAAATATGCATGTGTGATTTGACATGTGTTTCTGTACAAACATCTCTATCGTTTTTGTTCAAGCGTTTGCCTTAGCGCTTATTGGATGGGCAGTGTGCTACTAAAAAAGTCTGTTGCCACTCTTTACTGCAAAGGTAGCAAAAAAAATGCTAGAGCTGCGCTGCAATACAACAATGCATAATACACTTTACTGAACAACGCTGAACCGATTTTTAAGTACTTTAACTACATTTTCTTTTACTAATATGCAAGTTTGTGACGTTTATACATATTTGAAAGATGTAAGAATGTGTTTTACAAGAAAGAATATATGAATACATGTTTATATAACTTTTATATAAATTTTTGATCTGGTTTTTATAAGGTGACTAAGCATTGAAAATAGCTTATAGTATTTATAATTTTAACATAACGAGTAGTAAGTCATTTAGGATAATGTCAGGAAGAGAACAAACTAAAAGTTTATTTGGAAATAATAACCATTTACTGTAGGTATTCCAGAGTTTAGTTCTTTCTATCGACGAGTGAAATTTCTTTTTATTTATTACATGAATATGAAATCTTACGTAGACATTCTATTCTTTTATTGGACCAAATTGTAAATAATTTTGAAAATAATAATTTAATACACACACACACATGTAACTCCACCTACCGTCATTCTCATCATCGTGTTGGGACATGGGCCCTTAAAACACAAGATCTTAGGTTTACGAGGTGGCAAATTCTCATAACAGGTATGTAGAGGCATTGTAGAGGTAGAGTCTGGAGAGTCTCGTGTCGTAAATAAAGCTGCTTGTCATTACTTTTATAGGTATGTATGTACCTTTACTTCGTGCGTGAGTCGTGAGTGAGAACGCATCACAAAATCCAAAAATATTATTTTCAATCTTAACCCAAATTTGCTGCCGGCTTACCACGCACGCATACATGTCTGATTTGCTCGCATGTTTTCTATTTTTTTCTGAATCCACATTGCTGGATTAAGGTAAAGGCATTAATAACGAAACCATTACAATATATATGATAAAAACCAATGAACGAATACCTATTTATTTTGTATTTTTACGATTTACTTTATAGCAAAAGCATAAAAATCTATTAGGTAATACCGGCAAAGCCTACTCATGGTTAGTATTATTGGTCGTAGCTATTGACATGAGTAAAAACCACAGGTATGTAAAATGTTAATCATTTACTCTGATCACCTGTGGGATTCTCTGTCCACATACTGTTAAAAACAAATGACCAAACCTGTGTACCTGTGTGTCCCGTACGCATGCATGTAAGCCTTTCCTTGCAAAATGCAGTACTACACACTTTTATGTACTTTTCATTTATGATATTTACTTGAGCTCATATTATGTACGTGTGAAAGGGAGGATCGTTTTGAAACTTTGAGCAGCAAACGTTCTTCTTTTATTCACTTGCTTGCAACGTTGCAACCAAACCGGCATAATTGTTCTGTTGAGTTAGTGAAGTGCTTTTTCTGGCGTTTTTTAAAAGTGATATGAGTGACAATTCGCCTTAAGCAATAAATTTAATTTCTTAGGATTCTGGACAATATTCAGCTTTCGTCAAATTTGTCATGTCATACTCATGGTCAACTTTGATTCGGAGTAGGTGACTAATGACTTTTCCGTAATTTCGCTTACATAATTTCACCACGACACGGTACATTGCACAAACAAGTGAACAAGTACATATAATTAAAAAATGTGGAGAACTTTTGACTCTATTGCTGTTTTACTCTTTCTTGTTTTCATAATTTTGTACTCTGCAAATAGCCTGTTTTAGATAATTGTAAATATATCTCGTTACTATCCATCTACTCTTAAAATAAAAAAGCTACCGTCAACCACAATATGGTTTAGAAAAACATTAAAATACTAGTATAAATCGTCCTCTTTTTATTGCGTAATGTTATCAATGGTGCATGGATGACGATGACGGACACAATGTGTAAGGAATTTTATAGTTTTTTGCTTGTCCAGCCAGACGCCATCATTGCAGACAATATAATCATTGCATTGTCAGAATAAAGCAAGTTGTAAGCTCTACAGTGGATTATTAGGCTATATACTTATTAAATATTATTTCATGGAATATATCTCCACTGTATTTACAGTAATGGAGGTTTATATAATGACAGGCAGCAGACTACATGATTTTATAATAAAAAGCGACAATGAATTCGCATATTAAATATAAACTAAAAAACCAAAAAAACATACAATGGCTACATATCTAAGTATTTTAGTATATCTAATCTTATACATAGGTATATGCTTGTTATGAAAACGTATAGGTACAATATTTAATCTTTGCTTCCACATTATACATTTTGCATTTCTTCAGTAAGCATTTGGTTATGGACAGATTAGTTTGCTGTATTCTTCTCCGAAGGTTACTTGGAACTCCATATACTTAAAAATAAAAACAACACTTTTAGGAAAAAATAGCTTTACAAGCTGGGTGGCTGTTCACTTGTGATTTTGTGGTGTTTGCTGACGGTGAGTGAATCTCAGCGTTTAATTGTGTAAATGTGTACTTGTAATATTCATTGTGAGTTTCACTTAACATCATTCCACTTGATTTAAATGTTTATATAGCAAATACTGTACGCACTGTTCTTCTCCACAATATTCATATTCATTCATAGGTAGTATTTCATTATTTTTCAAACGAATAATCCATATACTTTAGAGTTATTATAAGAGCGAGGTGTTTGTTTTCATCTGTAAACAAGCTCAATTGAATCAATCGTTGAGATTGAATTATGTCAACATGTTACTGGATCATAAAGTTAAAGAGTAGTAAAAGCATATAAAAGTAGGCCATTTTTTGTACATTTGTCATCGTCAAGCTCAATATAGCAGCTGTCAACACAAAACGGTATAATGAAAAAGATATTATGAAATCATTTTGTGTCAGCGTGTGCAATAATAGAAAATTAATTCATATCTGCATGAATATGCTTGTTTGTGTGAAGGCATGGTCGGTAGCTAATTGTCATGTCTTTATTATCTTTAATTTGATATGCTTGGTGACAAAAACCCAACATTTATTTTCTCTCCTTTCCTCTTTACATACCAAAGCATTTTTATTGCTGGATGCACTAGCTGAAAGACGTACACACTCACAACACAATGCAAGCTCAGTAAAAGCAAAAGGTGTGCTGTATTGAGATTTATGTAAGTTGTGCTGCTGATTTAATGATAAGAAACAAGATAAAACAAATTATTATTGAAGCGATAAAATAATACACTTTTTTGTAAAGGTGTTGTAATAGTATGTATGATGTGAAGTATGCATTTACTAACTTCCTAGCAATTTATGTAGACAGCAAGAAAATGTGCATCATTCAATTCATATTATCTCAGTTTGAAATCATCATATACCACTTATCCTTGTAGCCTGTAGCATAGAAAATTAGCAGACGTATGTACCTATTTGTATTATGCACTTGATCATTGATTCGACGAATAATACTTTTTATTTTAGCATGTGACATGGTATAACCAACGCCATAGTTGAGAGGAAATTTGTTATTTTCATGATATTTTCATATTCCACAGAAAAGCAACTGCCAAAATGAGGTGACACTGTATTATTGGAACGGACAAAAGAATTTTATTCTTAAACATTGACTTTATTTGAATTGCACCGAATTTACACTACCCGTACAGGACGTAGTAGTAGTTTCATAAAAAATATTTTGAAATTTGAAATATTCAACATGGATGATTTTTGTGGATCCGTGTTTTGGGTAAGCTAAAAGTACTTTAGTTGTAAATTATGTAAATTAACTGACATTTCTTTCTAAATAAAGAAAACGTTTGGCAGCCAAGTTCGTTTTATAAATTAACCACTTTTGAACTCCAATTAATTAGGATTACCAATTAACCTGGAACACGAGTAACCCAGACCTAACCCCATGTTTTGAGAAAACTGTTCTTGTTTGGGTTCCTTGTGGCTTTCTGTGGCTTGCTTCAGTCATGGATATTTACTACAGTTTTGTCAACCAATCCCGGCAAATTCCCAGGAGCCCACTTAATGTCACAAAGATTGTACTCACTCTTGTCCTCATAGTTTTAGAACTACTTATGCTGAAAGAAGCCGTCTTTCCAAGTGACAGCGCAGCCTATATCTACCCTGTGGATTTGGTGTCTCCAGTCATAAAAATTGTTACATATGTAAGTGTAGCATTATTTGTATATGGAAAAAGTTAGAAATTACTTAAAACTTCTAAATAACTACTTGTACCAATGAAATATGTTTGTTGTACCATGCACAGATTTATTATCTAATACTTCTCACGTACTCTCTGAAAAAAGGGGTACAATCCTCTGGTAGTCAATTTGTGTTCTGGCTCCTCATGACTATTTGTCAAGGTGTACGGTTTAGAACCGTAATTGCCAATCGCTTTAATGAACCAATAGATGAAGTACTTCCCTACGTAGTTGAAATTGCATATTTACCACTGGTAGCTGGAATGCTGTTAATCAACTGCTGGGCGGATGTCAGACCCAAGTATACGATGGAAAATCAAACCACCGAGGTTCGCATTAAATACTGGAAGAATTAATAATGAATTTAAAATTAATAAATTTTATTGCTAGAAAGCGTTTGTTTCATTTTGAGTAGAGACCATGTCCAGAAATATACTCGTCGTACTTGTCACGACAATTGTTTAGCTGGTTTTCTGATCTGACTTGGAGAGGTTTTCGAAAGCCACTTGAGTATAAAGACTTGTGGGACCTTAATCCAGATGATAAATCCCGGACCGTGGTACCTATTTTTGACAAAAGCTGGAGCAATCAACTCAGCAAATCTAATAACCGTCGAATGAAGTAAATTGATTTAGTAAAAAATAATAATAAGTTGCACATTGCCCCAGGAAATGCTACGTACATACATGATGTATGGTTTTTTACATTATACCATCTAGAAAATCAGAAGGACAAGCAAAATATGGAAAAATCAACGGTTCAAATTCTGTGCAGCTAGCCAAAACAAAAGCTAAAGATGAACAAGAGTTTACAAGCATTCTTCCTGCATTATTCAATGCATTTGGTGGAATGTTTGTTTTTGGCTCACTTCTCAAACTTATTCCGGATTCCTTGGCTTTTGTGAGCCCGCAAATTTTAGAGTATGGGATTAAAATTATAAATCGTTAAAATATACAGCATTTAAATCTAATGATATTGAAATCATAAATTAATCATTTGTCGTATGATTCCTTAGTTTGCTAATTGCTTTCACAAGTAGCAACCAGGACACTTGGAAGGGATTAGTCTACGCTGGCATATTATTCCTTAGTGCTTTCCTTTCAACAATGGTCACCGTTCAGTATTCCCATAGAATGTACCTATCAGCAATGAAAGTGAGAACAGCCCTTATCAGTGCCATTTACAGAAAATCCTTACTTCTCTCCAATGCTGCCAAGCGGGAAAGCTCCACAGGGGAAATTGTCAACTTGATGAGCGTTGACGTACAAAAAATAATGGATTTGATTCCATTTGTAAACATGCTTTGGTCTGCCCCCTTTCAAATTGCTGTTGCGCTTTATTTTCTTTGGGGAATTTTGGGACCGTCATCTCTCGCCGGACTTGGTGTCATGGTCCTTCTACTTCCTGCGAACGCATTTATTGCAGCGAAAGCTAGGAAATTGCAAATTGCACAAATGAAAAAGAAGGATTCAAGAGTAAAACTGATGAATGAAATACTATCAGGTGGCAATCATAAACACTTTTATACCTTTACACAATTTTCATAACGCCACTGAATGGAAAATAAGTGCAAAAATTATAAATTTCAGGAATCAAGGTTTTAAAACTATATGCTTGGGAGCCGAGTTTTGAGAACCAAATTTTAAAAATTCGAAAGGAAGAAATAGAAATTTTGAAAAAGGCAGCTTATCTTAATGCAGCTACATCGTTTTTGTGGACATGTGCGCCATTTTTGGTAATAAACACTTCAAAAACCTGTCTGCATATTTCAGTTGTCTTAAATGAAAACGTTTAAAAACTACAAATGAATTTGCTTTTAAAAGTGTATAAACTTGGTCTATTATTAGGTTGCCTTATTCACATTTGCAACATATGTACTAGTGGATTCCAACAATGTACTTAACAGCCAAGTCGCCTTCGTTAGTCTCAGTTTATTCAATGTTATGAGCTTGCCCTTAACCTTTTTGGTAAATTTTAATAAAATTGTGTTTTTACTAATACTCTTCTGTAGTACACATAAAAATTGACTTTATCACGAGTACACAATTGTAGAGTAAATTGTAACAACGAATTTTTTCTTGCTTTTATGAACGCAGCCAATGATCATTGTCTTTTTCGTCCAAGCTGGCGTCAGTGTTAAAAGATTAAACAAGTTTATGAACGCTGAAGAAATTGATCAGGAGGCTGTAACACATGATGAACGAGAAGGTAATAGAAATAATATCTACTCTCAGAATATGAGAAGTATAATGATAGAAAAATTCATGCATTCCTATTCTATAATAAAAATATGTCAGTATTTAAAATACTAATTATTTTGAAATAGCGGATCCTATTGTGATCGAAAATGGTACGTTTGCTTGGGAGCCGGAAACAATTGTGCTCCGAGATATTAATCTGAGAATTGCTTCGGGCAGCTTGGTAGCTATTGTTGGATCTGTTGGTGCAGGTGAGTATGCAGATATGTGAACACAAAAGCTTTTAATTGAACTCTGTTTTAAGCATTAATTTTATTTTGCCTTAGGCAAATCAACACTCCTCTCAGCAATACTTGGAGAACTGGACAGAATAAACGGTCGAGTTAACACAAAGGTAAGGTATAAAGAGTAAATGATTATTATCTCTTGGTTAAAAGAGAAAATTTACCACATTTTTAAGTAAAGGGAATATTAACCCTAATATATCTACTAAA
>JAHZMT010005393.1:0-15109 GCA_027743785.1 Sinhomidia bicolor
AAACAGACAAATCTTATTAACAGAGCAGCTGAGTTGAAGTTGAGTCAGAGATTGCAGCAGCAGCAGCGCAGCGAAGTACGTACCCCAAAAAGCCGTGATCATCATCATCATCAATCATAAATGTTCATGAAAAGCTCATGTCAAAATCAACTGCTACCGTTGATTCCTCTCAGTCATCGTGATTCATCATCTTTCCTCTTGTTGTGACTTGTAAATTGCATCAGAAGAATGAATGTGGATGAAAGGAAAGAGAGGGGATGAAATGAAACTTATGTATTTCCAAAAGAATATTATCCTGCAATGCTGTCCAAACCTTGGTGAAATAAATGGTTTGATTATTTCTAATATGAGTTCCATGCATCTTCATTTTCAAGTACGAAAAATGTAGTTTGCCATTATTAAATCAACGCTTTCATCAAAGATACGCATGTAGACAAGTACCACTGCTGCTGCGATCAGTAGCACGTTGAAGAGAACTGACCTTATAAGGTAGAACTGCATGGTAACTGCGACAACCTAATGAAAGTTGCGCATTGCGTGGGCAGAGTTAATACGAGCAAAGAATCCTACAAGTAGAGTTATTCATCAAAAGACTTTTTTCCCATCAATTAAATTCAAAATTATTGAAATTTTTGAAATTACAAAAAGGCCAAAATGGGAACTATGCAGGGAGACTCATTGACTCATGGAAATTGGCACGGCGTGACTAAAACTTGTTATTTACTGCCGGAAAAAAACATTCCAATTAATTATTTGCGGTCCCATAGGCAAATAATGTAGAGTAATGTTTCCAACTCATGGCATTTTGATGTATGCTTATATATGCAACACTGCGCAATATTGAATATAGTCTTCCAACATGCCTCTACTTAAGTATTAATATTTTTAAACTTAACCCCGACTAAGTAATTTTATTATTATCTTCATCAAGATCGGTTTTCAAAATTGGTGACATAAATATGACATTTCATCAATTTATTTTATTTCAGTAATAATTATATACGCATGTAATAAGTGGCATCAATTTTTTCCTGTAAAATATTACACATTCAAAAAGAAAATACATAGGTACTCAACAAAATTCACACTAGCACAGCTACAAAAATACCAAATTATTAGCGTGCTTACAACAGCATGAATCATACAAAAATCATCTACATAGTATATCTTAGTCAGTTGTCAATAAAATTTGTAGTGCATTAATTTTTATACACAACGACCTTACATTCATTGTTTCAAGATTCAAAATTATTTCTTAAAATTTAGGCTTTAAATTATCGTTATATCCAAACTTCTACTTTACAATCATTTCGTGGTAAGTAATGGTACAAACGATCATATTATTTAACAGCTAACCATAATATTAGAACAGCATGATTATTACCTTCAAAATTTGATTCAATGAGTTTCGGAATGATTGGTTAAGGAAACTGAAATATATCGCTGTAAAAGAAACTAGAAACGAAAAAAATCGCGTAAATGAACAAGCTATAGCTATCTCCAATCAAAACAAGCTAAGCATAAGTCTTTTCAGCGGTTTATACAGTCTTTTTCGCAAATTAATGTGGAAATAGTATGTGTGATGCCATTATTAGCAGTATTATTATGTAGTGACAAAATTAAATAATTGTGCAAAATAGCTTCCATGTTATTAATAGTTAAGGAGTGAAAGTTTTTTTTTCTTTCGTTAAAAAGCCTGAAATATGATATTACAAGTAGCAAAAATTGCTTATTATGATGGGACGACACTAACCATTATTAGAATTCGTAGATTATGTCCTAACCAATAGTACATGAAACTATTCGAGGTTGATGATGATATTTGCCATTACGTTAAGCAGCTCTTACACTTTACATACAATAATAACATAATAACATTTGAATACAGTGCAGAAGGTGTTTCTTTTAAATTTAGATTATATTTAAGATTTAAGTCAAAAATTACAAAAATTCTCATCTACGGAAACATTCATAGCAAATGTTCATAGCAGAGCAGAGAATATGCAACTATATGCTTTCACATTTCTTTTTCTTTTTGTTAAAATAAAGGAGTACATTGCCCATCTTTATAACAAATAACAGCACAAACTAAACCCTATTCTTTCTTGGTATAATATTCGCCTTCCTTTACTTTTAGTACCTGCTAATAAAATTCGTTAAATTTAATATGCATTCAATAATACATCAAGCGGAAGCTAAGCAGTTTTTTTCTTCTTTCAAATACCCGTGGTACTCAATATGTGACTAATACATTACATAGACGAGGTTAGTGGAGCCCGGGGGTGGAACTCTGACTTGACTCGAAAAAAATGCGTCAACTGCTTTAAGAATATGAATAAAAAACTCGCCAAACACATTACTATATACCCAATGCAATTAAACATACACTGAGTTTTCCATACACCAAACCATGTTACCACAATCTTCATAGACATATAATATGTACACCGCACTGTGCACTTAAACTATTTTATTACGTTTAATAATTAATAATAATAATGTGTAGATCATTTCAACATTAATTACTCAAGACGTTACTACCATTCAGTCAACTAAACCAGCCATTTAGCTGTGACTCCAGTGCAGCATTACAATAAATAATAGAAGTCATTCGAGAATAATAGCGACTAATGTTTTTACTCATACCAATAAAACTAATTTCAAGTAACACACTGACAATTCATATCATTATTATTCACCGAAAATGAACGAAAGGTTTTTTATGCTTCCGACGCAAATTATGCTTGAGGAATTAATAATAGTGCTTTCGGTAATTATTTGTACGCCAACACTGAGTATCAAAGCAATAATTGCCCTTCTTTGTTCGTTTCAATTTCATCCTAGCGTAATAAGCAAGTTAGTCACCAACCTATTTAGGTATAATCTTTTCATCAATCCCATTCACAAATATCTATTTACGGTAGCTAGTGCTTAGTATTTATACTATTATTAATTATTATTATTATTAGACTCTAGTCTTATTATGGTACGTTTATCCACACCTCTGAAAGTTCAACAAAAATTTTCACAATAAATACTCTTAAATGTTTACTCCTGCATTTTTCTGATGGTCCATCTTAAAAGGTTGACCCAGTCAAGTCCTTAACTGACAATGAGAAAGGACTTGTAGCATAATTATTATTAAGTATTAGTTTCAGATAGAATTAAGGAAAACTTATTTTAAGTAATAATAATAATAATTAATAATAATAATAATATGTATGTACGAACATCTATTTCACACGACAATTTTGTTGTTAACATTATTTGATTATTAAATACTTACACACCTGGAATCAAAGCTTCAGGATTTCTACATATTTACGTCAAGAATTTTACTCTAAATCTAAACCACGAAGCGATTATTATTTACTTCAATCATCATTCGATTTTTGGGTGAATATAGTACTAGTAGAGTTATACAAAAAAAATTTAGCTACAGAGACTGAATAATAGAAATTTTGGGAATTGGCTCCCGCGATGAAACAATGAGAGGAATCAATTTGCACGTGCTGAGATGATGAAAAATTACAATGCACTGAGTTATGACACTTCTTGGTCATCAACGTCTTGAAGTGGTTCCTTAGCTTCGCTATCTCCTCCTAAAGTCACAAAATAACCATCGTCAGAATGGATACTCATGTATGTATGTCTAAAATGCATCCATTGATAACTGTAGTTTACGCTACTAAACTATTAAGACACTACAATCAGCACATTAAAATTAATTCCCTACCACGTCATTGAGTCAACGTTTTGTGGATATTGGACTATATTTTAAGCTTACATTTTGTAATAAAACACTCGTGATTCACCAGTGCTTGCACAAGGGATTAAGTGCTTGTCGAGGACAGTTAGAATGTCCGAACATATTTCTTTCAGTTCTTTCTCAACCTAAACCAAAAAGATCCACAGTAAGTTACCATTACGCAACAGACTACCCTCAATGACAATCACCCAGCCACATTTCTAAAATACCTGAGCGCGGTATTGACGAATCATTTCAAGTTTATCTTCTCCTCCCTTACTCTCTTCCTTCTGTTCAATAGATGAAATGATTCTCCAAGATGCCCTACGTGCCCCAATGACGTTCTTATATGCCACAGAGAGCAAGTTACGCTCTTCAACTGTCAATTCCACATCCAGACTAGCAACTTTCTTCATTGCTTCCACCATTTCTGAAAAAAATTATTCAAGTTAACCAATTTAATACATTATGAACTACCAAATAGTCTTCAAAAAACTGACTTCAACGATCAGTTCATAACTTGCTGAAACGCCGCTGTTGATGTTTTAGTTTTTTTGGTTTATATTAGCTAATGAAATTATCTTAACACTTAATGCGTTAACAGTTATTAGTGAACCCGAAAACCGAGTACAATCATCATCATAATTTCTGTGCACTTCATCCTTTTCAAGTGCTACTATCCCTGCTACAAATTTATTCTAAATGTGCTCTATGAATCTTCAACTACCTACACATTCACTCACGTACAACTTTTACCTCCATTTATAAAAGTGTCATTTATGGTTAAGTCGTAGTTATCGTGGAATTTGCTACCTGTAAGCTTCCTCCATCTGATTTTATACATGAACATTCATATTAATGATTTACATGTATTTTTTCCTGACAATTAATTTACAGCGGTAACAGCCTGTTTAGTATTGAATCAACATTGTTAATGTTACTGTTTGCTGCATGTAATATCAAATGCTATTATTAGATCTGTATCTCCGCTTTAAGCCTATCAGTGCTCACCAGTAAGAATACTAAATCTTAATTTAAAAAAAAACACAGAAGAAGGCATGTTCTTCATTCAACATACTTTTCAACATTTCAAACAATTAGGCTAATAGGTATCACTAGTACTGGCAAATAGGTTAGTACTCTCCTCATCAATTTCACCGGTCTCTTTTCTAATTAGCCCCATCTATCGAATATGTTCACAATTTTCAGTACTGGTCGAATAAACTCTCTATCCTAATTACTCTGCACTATCAATAACCATACTAAACCGGTAGCTTACCGACTCATCATCATCATCACTATATAACGTGTCAACATCTTATTAACCTTTTCTCTCTCTCTCCTCCACCCATCTATCTACTCATAACTAACAGCATCTGACTTCTGACAGACGCAATACAATCATATCATCACAATCATTAATACCCACCGCTCACCAATATGCAGGTTCCACTTGTGACTTGACAAAAAAATCAATTATTAAGCTGCCAATTTTAGCGGAAAATTTTGTAAAAAAAAGACCACTTACCATCATAACGTTCAGCCTGTTCAGCCAACTTGGCTTTGTAGACATTATCCTCACGGTCCGACATTTTTAATGACTACTTTTTGTTTTACAAAAATTTACTTTGATTAAGGTACCAACGAACCACAAAAATCAATACAATATTAGCACATGAATTTAAATGAGAAAATATATAAGATTTTCAGGGAGGGATGCTGTCTAATTTGTATTTAAAAATAAAATATATTTATTTTATAGTAAAAAAAGTATTTTATGCTTCTCTCTACCACCACAATTTTTTTGAGGAATATAAAACCCTGTCACTCGTCGACAATCTTAGTAGTAGTAGTAGTAGTGCAATCAATGCTACTCAACTCCCCGTTTTTTTCGGCCCCTTCCCTTCTGTCTGTATGTATCTGTTGTCGTCGTCGTTTGTGTGTTGTTGCAGAGGAGGATGGAAACAGAAAAACCGAAAAAATAAATTACAGATCAAAACACTACTGGCAAACAACAGCAATTTTATTGACGCTGCTCTTTCTCCTCACCACTAATTAATTAAGATGATGATGATGTTTAAATTGTAGTAGTAGTAGTAGTTGTAAATCAAATACCTCGTCGTCACCACTAAATATTAAAAATACTTGCTACTAAAAGGAAAAAAGTACTTTTATTTCTCTCGCACTCTCACTCACTCACTGTTCGCTGTGGTAGTAGTTGTAATAATAAAAATCGCTGTGAGCTGACTGCAAACTGCAATTTAGCTCTACGTTTCTCACAGAATTTGTTTCACAGACAGAGCGCAGAGCAGAGTAGACAGTAGTAGTTGTAGCATTGCTGCTTGTGGTAGTTATGCTACTAGTAGCAGTAGTAGCTATGCTATTTATGATAATTGCTAAAATGCCGTCCGTCCGTCCGTCGTCGTCGTCGTACTTCTGATGTACTATTTATACAAGCTGTGCTGCTGCTATGCCGCTGCAGTGTGTTTGTGTGTGTAGATAATACTGTGTACTTTTATGTGTAAAAAATAAGCCGTTCGTTCTTGTGTCCGTCGCTCTCTTCTTCTGCAACTTGTGCAAGTAGTCGGTCTTGTCGTCGTCGTTTTGTTGGAGTAGGTAGTAGCAGTATTAGAATAGAGGGGCATAACATAATAGTAGTATTGCATTGGCTAGGCCCTATTGTATTATGTGAGGTTAAGCATATATGCATGTAAGTATGTATATTTGTATATAATATAGTGTGTAGTAAGGTAGTAGTAGTAGCAGTGGCGGCGGCGACGACGACTGCTGCTGCTGCTGCTGTTGCTGTCACTGTGTGATATCTATCCGATAATCCGATACATATTCTCCAGAGAACAGAAGAAAGAAGGCGAAGAATGAAGAGAGGAGGAGAAAAATAAGAAGTAAAACAGAGGATACGACGACCAAGAAAGATGCTAACATATATAGTAGTTTGTTTTCAGCTTATGATGGAGATGATGATGATTTTTCGTATGCATGCATGTATGAATGAACGACGTTTTTGGTTGGCTTTGTAGTGAAGCGGTTGGCATTGTGTTGTTGTGATGGTGGTGGTGGTAGAGTAGAGGAATATAAATTTACAGGGCGATGACGATGGTGGTATTGGTGGTGGTAAGTTTAACTTTGACGTAAAAAAGGAGCAAGCGATATGGACAAGGGATGCATGGAGCCGGAAGAAGCAACCTCTCCAGGCTATTGTTTCCCTACAGGCTGCCCACCTTGTCTTCTCAGACTGACAAATTATGATTTTGTTTAACGTCAAATAAAGTTAAAACAAACTCTTCTTTATGCTATGTTAAAATTTCTTTTGTATCCACATGGTAAGAGGGTGGATAGACTCGAAATTAGCAGACTGAAATTGACAGCCTGCAGAGGAAAAGCCAGGTGAAGGGGTATTGCAACAATTGATTCTTACTGTGCTGTAAAAGTAGTGGGTAGTGTAGTGTGAGAGCAGTATGGTGCAGCAGAGGAAGCGTTTGTCGGGTAGCAAGCAAAGCTAAGCAAAGTACGAAGTAGTGGCATACCGAACCGAATAGGTACACTGGCAAACTAACTATTATATTATTACTACCGATTACGGATACTAAATTCTGTAATGATGATGATGAGAATGAAAAGTATGTACAAAAAAGGAGAGGAACCAAAATGCTTTTGAAGAAGTGTGCATTACAAACAATGGTAGCTGACCAGTAAAGGCCTTTGCTTGCAAGGCGTACATTTCAACAGTGTGTGGGAGAGTAGGTATTATCGCGTTGTTGTGGACTTTACCTTGCCCCAAGAATGGGGCTGTTTGAGACATGACGATTCCTTTGCAAAAATTAATGCAAAAATTGGAACTTGCTAAATCCCATAACCAGTCCACAATTTACAATACATTAGCCCATAATAACCTCCAAAATGTTTTTGGTTCGGTTGCACATTTGTTAATAGAATTCGGTTATATTCTTGCATTATTTTTTTCGGCGTCTCCAACTTAGTAAGCAAGTCTTAAATGTATAGGTGTGGTTGTGAGGTTTAGTAAGTTCTGGAAAAAATCTTTTACCTTGACCCTGAACTGAAACTGACCACAGTACAAGTGGAAACTTGATTCTAGTCAACTGCAGTATGCATATGCAATGTGGCGTGTTTTTGATAGCAAATGTATCAATGCACGCAATGTTCAAAACTAAAATATGCTTTTGAATAAGAATGTCTGTCAAAAAGAAGAAAGCAATTGTATGGAAATCAGTACAAACCGTGTAAACGTCAGACGCAGACTATCATGTTTTGGAACAATTTATAATTTTATATTTTTATGAAGATAAGTTACTTCATTGTGGAACATCACTATTCAAGTCAATAGTTGACATTAATTTATTGAGCACTTATATTGTAATTGAGAAAAAGCGCAAATTTCGTTGAGATTTCTAGTAGAATATGTATGCACGCTTACACAGGAAAAATGTTTGCTCTAAAAGGAAGGCCGGATATTCGCTCCTTTTTATATGCAAAGATTGTCTACTCGTTCAGCTATTATGTTATTTACGTTGAAGACGTTCTTTTCTTTCGGCTTTCTTTGCTTTGACTTTGCATTATAAATGCTTCGCATCACTACCATCATTGATAGAAATCATGAGTTAGGTGATGTCATAAGAAGAGAAAGTATTTCTTATAGTCCATGTGGTGACAGTTATCCCATCGCATCCCACGGTATAATAGTCTACTACATATACCTACTACCCACGACATGTCTTACAACGAACAACACAATATAATATGTACCTCTAATATGAGTATTTCTAGGAAGATGCTCGATGCTCTTTGTACCGGTTCCGTAAGTACCTTTTTAAAAAAAGTCAGATCAGTCTATGAAGGGCTTTTACAATGTGGAAAAAATGCATACAGGATTATCTACTGATATACAATAAATCTTTATAAGGCATAATGGAGTGGCCATGCTACTTGACTGTATATATGCATATTACACAAACCATGACTTTTTTTCACAAATTCGCATGAAACCGCAAGTGAAAGTACTCATTGATTGAGTTTTGTTGTTAACATTTGACTTCCATTACTGCTCCAGTCTCTGGCAGCATAGCAGCAGCAGCAGCAAAATTGATGAATAAAATTACTGTTTTCAACGAGTACGTCGAGGCCATACATATATTTTAAAGTGTAATACTACCAGCACTTGAGAGGATCAACATTTTTGCAATGATTTCAACAGCAATTTGCAGTGTCGCTCCTTCATTATAGCCGAATAAAACAAAAACGGTGTTCATCATTACAATGCAATAAAGTCCATGTCCATTTACGTTGGATGACTAATAGAATTTGGCTGAGTTAGTTGCTTTTATACGCTTACCTTCCTTCCCAAGATACAAGGAACTACTTACTACTCTTGCTGCTACCACCACCATATACCATACTGTCATTGTTAAATTGAAAGCCTCTGAGTTGCCACTCTTGTCAATAGTAGAGTAGTAGTAGTAAATGTAATAGTAGTAGAAATACGTAGTAGTCAGTAGTAATCAGTCGCCGTAGTAATAGTAGTCGTAGTAGTAGTCGTCGTAGTAGTCGTGGAAAGCTTTGGCAGTCAAAGAAAAGTAGACAGCTCAGAAGCAAGAAGAGCCGAGAGCAAACAGTCATCATCATCATCAAAGAGACAAAAAAAGTAAAGTTGTCCATGTCCATGCTTTCGTTCATGCCATCATTGATCCTCAGCATTGCCTTTCATCTCTCTGTCTCTCTATATCTCTCTTGCCGTGTGTGTATTACCCTCTATTATAATACTCTTTTTGCTTTATCTCGCTAGCTGACGACGATGATGATGCGATGAGACTCTGTTTTTGTATTAATACATATATATTTTTTTCTAAATGGAAATAATGGATTGGTATGCAGTACACAAGTGGCAACCAACAACAACACAAACCAACAACCGAACGCAGTATTACTGCTGTGTACATTGTTGATGATAACCTCATATATGTACATATGTATATAAAATTATTATTATTAGTTTGCTAAGAAGATGAACTGGTATCATCATACTACTATATATATACTTTATAACAAGGAAGGATGCTTGTGTCTCTATGACAGTGGCGATAGTTCCGTCTCCGTTCATTATTACTACGGGGAAAAACACTATGTCATGTCCAAGTGCAAGCAAACCTTACAAACAAAGTACAAAACTAAAGAGCAGCATCATTCCATGCCCTGCTGCCAGGTTCTATTTCACACACACACACATTTTTTATAGCAATGCAAGCACCTCGCTTTTATTTGGAGCTCTACTAATGTCACGCTAAAGTAGTCAGTGGACGAGTAGGCAGAGTCAGCAGCAACAAAAGCGATATAATGGAAAGTTGCACTAACTATGATGGCAAGGGGATACACAAGCAAATAACACGAAGAATAAAAGGAGACAGACTGGGATTCTAGCAGTTTTGAGTTGAGTCAGTCAATGTGTGTGGTAACAGTGGTGGTAAAAACATTGCATATTGCGTGGAGCTTTTTTGGAACATTACTACTTACACAGTAGAGCTCTCTCTCTCTATGTATATATACATATTACACATATATATGTATATATAGATTATAAGAATGATATGGCAAAAGCAAGTATACACGACGCAACAGAAAATCTTGCCTTTTTTCCTTTTTTGCTTCGTCGCTCTTGTTCCGTTTCTGCTCGTTCTTAATTCGTTTTGTTGGATGAAAATGGAATTGGAAGTTATATAGAGGAATAGAAAATATGTACAAGAATGAGAAGGAGGATGACTATAAGATGATGATGATGACGACGACGCTATATGGTTGTTGTTATGCTGTGTAAAATGTAACGTTTCAAACGAAATTGTAAGCTAGAAGAGCTGTAGGCTCTGTTACTGCTGTAGAAATAGTGGTGGTGTGTGGTGTTGGTGGTAAGACTGGGACTGGGACTACTACTACTTCTTCTACTGGAGACAAAGTATAATGTTTTGAGTGCATTATTTGTTGTTGTAGTGGTTGGTCTTCTTGGTCTTCTTTAAAGGTAGCTTTTATATGATGACTACTAAAGGGTCGTGTTGCAAAGTAAGATGAAGATGATCAGAATGTGACTCTGCGAAGCAACAACATAATAATATATAACAACGCAAGAATGGAACTGCTTGTGTGTATACATATTGGCCCAGTAGTGGTTTCTGCATGCTACTTCTCCTTCTTACTGCTGCTGCTGTTTGTTGCAAAGTCAAACAAGAAAAAAAATTCGTAGTACATAATAAATAGTGGTGGTGGTAGTTGTATGCAAAGTTGTACTAGAAGTTCTTTGCTCTTTCCTGTACATTTTATACAATTTTTTTGGTGTTTAATACATACACGCCTTTAAACTACTCTCATCTCATCATCACATCATCATCACCACTGGCAACCGCAGACAGAGACGGAGAGAGCTTTCGGCGAGAGAGCTGAGAACCAAATAATGCTAATAATGTTCATTTTTTTCATATTGGTGTGTGGTGTATATGGAAGTATTGTAAAATAAATATATATTTGTATATATATATATGAGGGGAAAAATGCGAGGAAACGAAAGGGACAAGGAAGCTGAGAACATGCCCTTTTTGTATCATCCACACATACAGTCATGTACAACAATGGAAGAACAAAAAAGTACGCAACACAATATATATATATTTGGAGGATGTTGAAGAAGTATAATAGGTAATAAGGAACGAAATGAATTGAATGAGTAATCTCATGAATTTCTGCATTCGTCCGACCGTAGTTCCTAGTAATATGTCCGAACATAAGACGATTTTATTTTTCAGATTCCGGCCAACTTGCTTTTAGCAGTTTGATGTAAAAAAAATATATATCTTCCACCAACCACTTTTACAGAGAGGAAGGTTATTGTTGTTTTCTACATGTTGTCTCTTTGCTGCTGTTACTGCTGCTGTACACTATGGCGTGATAATGGTGAAAAACAGTACAAAAGGAAGGAAAAAAAATGATTCAATGACCACAAAAAAATTGGTAGGTATAATTTTTGTGTAGCATCCGCTATGGTTAGATTTGTTGGGTGGTAAAAGGGAGGATAATATGTAATGGTTTGCTGTGATGTGTGAAAAAATATAAGTGAATGTACTGATGTTCATTTAAGAGAGGTCTCTGGTCGGAAATGGCGAAAAAAAATTGTCAATTGCTAATATTTTTTGGGGGAATGAGTAATGTCATCTAGTCATCTAGCCGGTTTCCTCACTGTAAATAACCTTGAGTAAGATTTCAATGGAATGTTTGAGCTGCGTCGAATACACAAGTTGATCAAGTGAAGTCAAACAGCTTCATTGAGTAAAAGTTGGGAAACTGGCATAACTTTGCGGCTTGTTATACTCTGGTCGTCTATTCGTTGTCCTCACTATTTGCTTGAGCATTTAAACATGTATAAAATATACTCGGTATGATGATGATGATGATGAGCTATGAACAGCGATTGCATTACCACCACATTACTTAAAGCGCATTAATTCTTCTGTCGCAACCGCAACAGTTCAGGTTGTTGTACTATGCGTAATGCGTAGTAGTAGTAATAGTAGTACGCGAATTTTTGGACTGCAAACCAACCATTTGGACATGTATGTACTTTTTGTATGATTATTGATGTGGGTGCAAACAAATTGGATTATATCACTCACTATATATATGTATATATATATATATTGCTCGCCTCTTGCAAAAAAAATCTACATATGTGCATATAGTATGTGCATATTTTTACTCTTTGAAATTACCTAAATGTAATAATAATAATGCTATGTAGAAAGGGATGATAATGGACGGAATTTGGATTGTTTTCCTTGTGCCTTTTATGCGACACGTAAGGCGTAAATTTTCGATTAAGTTTTCGTGTCTTCTGTAGGTAAATTGCAAGTGTCAAAAATATTTGGTGACACTACACACAAATGTAAAATGAAATCGAAAGTAAATACGCAACGCATAGATAGATTTGGATCGGTATTTATTATTATGGTTGTCCTCACGTGTTAAAGTATTTTTATGGAGATATAATAACATATCCTTGTTTATTATTGTACTTGCTTATGGTAATACGTTGATGCATTTGTTTGAATAATTCAATCATTCAATAATTAGAATGTACGAATGCTACGTGGAAATGCCTTTTTTGTGATGCATACACAAGCAAAGTGAAACTTGAGATTTCTTTTGAAATGAATGTTGAACAAAATGTGCAACGTTGAGCATTATTACTATACGTATCTGTTTATACATTTACTTTTGTATAAATATGATAACACATTAGCAAATTTTTTTAACATTTATTTTTACCCTGGCAGCAGTAAACGAGCAATAATATTTTAAGTTTTTTTTGCTAATAATTTAGTGATCAAGGACATTACAACATAATCAACTTTTCTGAAATAAAAATCAAGTCTAAAACATACACAGCCAGAGATTTGTAATAATACTGCTAATTTTTAATTCACAAATCAAAATGTGTTATTATCAATTTTTCTCAAATCATCTTGGTAATGTTGCTTTTTGAAACTAGTAACAGCCAAGAAAAGAGAATTCTAGATGCTGTGCCGAACTGACTGAAATCGCTGTGAGATATTTTTTTCTCCAAGTCATGTAATAATATTTCATAGGTAATTTGCCATCGTAATAAATTGTAAAACGAATGCTGAAGTTGTCTTGTATCGTATCCATCTCGGTCAGGACGTGCTAGCATACACTCGTGTAAGCATTATTAACGCTTCATGTGTAGGAAGCCAATTATTTATATTGCTGCAAGCCATTCCATGCAAATAAGCCATAAACATATTATTACGAATAACACACAACCCCAATACTTTCCAATCATTCCATTAATATCTAACAGGAAAAATCATGCAAGCATGTTTAACATGGTAAAAGATTTAAACTTACATCATTATTACTTCTCTGAAAATTCCTTTTGCTGTCTCTATTTTACGCTTACTCGATTTTAGTAATATTGCATATGTTCTGGAAAATGATCAAGGAAGGGCTCACTTCAATTGCCATCTCCTTGAAATTGTCAAATGGCAGAGTTTGCGTCATCTGAAAGATGAAATTGATTTGCCCGAAAGAAAATAAACATATGTAAACATTAAGAAATGAATTTAGAAACTCCTCAAAGTAAGCTTAACTGGTAGTATATTTTAAAGTTTAGCACTATGTAAACTTTCTTTCCTCATGACGATAGCACACTCGCTGAGCATGGAAACGTTGTCATGTGTTAAATGCTGTTAAATTGCCAGAAAATTATATCGTAGTCTTCGTTTCTTGGGATGATTTTGACTCTCATGTAGTAAAATGTTCGTTTTAGAAATTGATCGGAAGAATTAGCTGGTTTTGCCATTTAGTATTTTTCCTGACAGTTCCATTTAAAAAGGGCTCTGAACAAGTTACAGCTAAGCAATTTCTTTTGTACCTTGCAGCATTTATTTTTTGATCTCCACTTTGCCGTAAGGGCATGCGGTAAAAGGTATTTTGGAAACCTTTTCTATGATGCCAACAACATATAGAATTTTTGTTGCATTACCACTTTGACATTTTGTTCCATGATAAGTACCTATTTTTTGTGTACAATTCTGCTTAAACGAATATTATCGTCGTTTCCTCTTCTTCTCTATGATGCTCATCATTCTCTCTAAAAGACGACTGATAGCTTCGCCCACTTTCCTTTGCTGTTGCTACATATAAGCACATTTCCGCCAAAATGTCGAAGTATGCATAATATGCGTCATGAGTACCTACCCCTACCCTGTTTGAGCATCTTTTTGCATTACAAAGAGTGAAATGTTTTTAATAAATAACAAAATCTGCAACTCCAGTGCAATAGTCAGTAAACTACTACAAGACAAATATCTATTTCGTCCTTTTCACTAGGTAAGAATTTATTTCGCCTTTTTGGAATAAATCAGGGGGGATTTTACTCAAGCTCATATTTATTATGATTGTTAATACTTTTGATATTTTTAGACATGATTTTTTATCACCAGTTTTAAAATAAATGGTTTCAACAAAGCCGGAGTAGATGATTGCGTGACCTACATGTTGCAAAACATACATTACTCTGCGTGATCACTTGTTTTGTACATTATGTTCCCTGCAAAATTGGGAACTATTAGAAGGTTTGATTAGTGAAAGCTCATAATTTCGTGTATTGATTTGCGGCCAGTCTCAATGTAAGGCAGATAATAGTTATTTGTTACAATATAATGGCAGCATTTCAAAGGCATACCGGATTTAAAAGATTGCAGAAACCGTCGTTCGTTATCACTTCAACATATTCTTTTACTGCCCATTGCTCGAAAGGTAGCATTTTTC